>NW_004624750.1:25077439-25101651 GCF_000247695.1 Heterocephalus glaber | reverse complement strand
GATTTCTGGGATCTTGACTATTATATGTCTAGGTGTAGATTTTTTGATTGTGGCTAGTTGGAGTTCTATATGCTTCACTTATCTGTGTGTCCAATTCTCTACCTCTGTCTGGGAAATTTTCTACTATTACTTCTGTGAACATTTTTGTTATGTCCTTTGGACTTTCTCCTGCTTTTTCATGGACTCCTATCAGTCTTATGTTGTTCTTCTTTGCCTCATCTAGCAGCTGCTGGATTGATTTCTCATAATCCCTTTCTATAATTAAGAAATCTCTGTTTTCATGGTCACTAACTGCAATCATGTCTTCTGTATATGATATTCTGTCTTCATGTTGGCTCGATCTGTTGTGAATACTTTCAGTGGAGTTTTTAATCTCCTGGATATCTGTTTGAATCTGTTTCATGGATTACATTTCTTTCCTATGTTGGATGTTCATGGTTTCCATTTCTTTCCTCCATGGCTTACATTAAGGTCCTGAGCTCATCTATTTTTCTATCTGTTTCTTTTCTAGAGTCTCTAATCATGTCTTTCATTCTGCTCACAATCTCTGTAGCTATCTGTGAAATTATTTGTTTTGAATTTTTCTAGAGCCTCATTCATCTGTTTTGTTACTTTCTGTGCTATCAGTTCAGGGTGTCCTTGTGTTTGATTATCAGATTTTCCCACTTCATTTCCTCCATAATTTGCCTTTGGTGAACTGGAAATCTGGGTTGGTGCCTTGCTTAGGTGTCTTCTCATTTCTAATTTTGTTGTTGGTGCTGTTTTTGGTTTAATCTTGGGCTGATACTTCAATATTGCTTATTGTGATTATCTTTATTATTTGTTTTTAGAGTCCTTATAGAGTGATTGCTTCTCAGCGATATCTTCCAGGTATAGCTAACTTTTTTAGGCTTTGAGTCTCTAATGACCCTTAGACACTCTGGTTTTCAGTATACCAGGAAGGACAACTTATTAGATCAATCACACCTTATCCCAAGTGACACAGTCAGCATCAACAATAGCATCAAACACAGATTAGAAAATTACAGCTTGTGGTAGCCATTAATCTGTCACCTTTAACCAAGTGAGCTAGATCAAAATCAAAGGCCACCCCAAAATGTGTTTGTAGTAAATGAACTCTTCATTATAGCAAATATTCCCTTCAGGATAAGGATTTAGAAGGGGTTGGGAAAAGAGGGATAGAAAGACAGAAGGAGAGGAAAAGGTGAGAAATGAGGCTAGAAGCCACAGGAAGATCATGCAAATTGTGGGAAACTGTTGAAGGCAGGATGAAAAGACAGAGCAAAACAACAGTGATGAGATCAGAACAGACTAACAGCAATAGGGAAGCTAGAAACTGTATTCACCTTCCTATAAGAATAGTGACAGTCAAGAGAAGTACAGAGAGAGAAACAGTTCGAAATGGGACAGGAAAAGGAACATAGAAGGAGAGAAATGCAGAACGAGAAGGGAGAGAGAGGGAGAAAAAAAAATATATATATAAATAGAGAAGGGCCTCCCTCAGGATATGTCTCTGCTGCTCTGCTGTCCTGGTAGACAATGTGGGCAGCAGTGTGGAGGTCTAAGTTGATTAGTTTCAGCAAACCAGCTGTAGTCTACTGAGATTCAGGCTGATTTCTGGCTGCAAGGCCCATGTTGAGCTCCCTGACCTCCTGCAGAATTGAGCTCCACAAGGCTCTACTGCAGGTTCCAGCTGTCCTTCCCCCTAAGTGAGTTCGGGTTTTTATGGGAGGTGCTAATCCCACCAATTTACCAACCATGGTGGTCCAGTGTGCCTTTATTGCAGAGAATTTCTTTACTTTCCAAGAGGGGTTCGATTTCCATTGAGGATCCTCAGAGAGGCCCTCTTTGTTGTTCACTTCTGCTCTATCTTCTGGGGCTCATAACCATGGCCTTTATGGCCCTCTGATGCCTCTGCCATGTGGATTCAGATACTGTGTATGGAGTGCTCCTGCAGGGCACAGCCCTTGCAATGGTTCCAGCTCTCAGCAATAGAGTTTTAGTTAAAAAATGTAGTATTCCAATTTTATATTATTGATCATTTAATTTACTGTGACATTCTAGTCAAGGCTTCATTACTACAGTCATTCTAACTGGCCTTTTAATATAGCCTTTTTGGTGGTTTTTATTTTTTATTTTTTGGTGTTGGGGATCGAACTCAGAACCTTACACTTTCAAGGCATCCAGCTAAATTCCCGTCCCTAATTTGGCCTTTTAAAGGCTAATATTGTTTTACACAATACACAGGGCTGATGTAGGAAAACCTACTACCTATCTGTACCAAAAATCTTGTAAAATGTGGAAATGCTCTGAGCCAAGATAATAACTTCTTTGTCTTTATCTTTCTAGGGTATTCAAGAACACCACTATGCCTAGAACATTTTAGTATATCTAGTAATTATATTGTTCATTTGTAATAATTGTATTGCAGCATAAAGAAAGGATCTTTATATAAATAATAATAGCATAAAGTTAGGTGATGTGTAGCAGTCTAAAATGTGTGTTAGACTTTTTGTACTTGGGAAGCTTGGAATTTGGCCTTTTTCTTTATAAAGTTAGTGTATTGCAATGTTCCATGTCCACTCACACATTGAGGAGCTTTGGAGAGTTTTGTACACAAAAAACATTTACCTCCATAGTGATACTTTCTTTCTCTTATTCACCCAATGGCAGCAATCTCCAAACAGTTTTTCACAAAATCTGTGCTGTCTTCATTAATATTTATACCATGTTCAACTCCTCCACCTCTTCTTATTTACAAAGACTTTGTTTCCATTTTTTCCTTTTCTCATATTTTTTCCTTTTCCTTCCCCTCCCACTTTCCCTTCCTCTTTAGACCTTTTCTTCCTAGTTCACATTATTACACATTTGGATCCTTATTTACACTTTCAGTTTCTTACACAGAGAAACTATTTGGTATTTACACATGTGTGTCCTATTATTTCACTTAAGAGTATGGCTTCAGTGTGCATCCATTTAGCTATGAATGACTCTAGTTTCTCATTTTTTATGGCTGAATAGTACTCCATTTTATAAAAAATAACACATCTTCTTTATCCAGTCTCCAGTGAATGGGCAATTGGGGTTGAAGGGAAGACAGGGTAATAGGCAAAAAATAAGAACCAAGGTATATCACGTAAAGGTACAAATTCACAATGATGAATATCATCATATTGTATACCTAAAATGTACCAATAAGCTTAATAAATAAAAAAATTGATACCATATTTTTAAAAATGTTTCTCACACTTTTTACCATGTTAAACCATGTGTCTCTTATTTTCTACTTTAATATAAGCATTTGGAACAAATGTTGCTTTACTATAAAAATCTAAACTACTGATAAAAACAGGGAGTTCTAGAGACTAATGTAGAAAAAAAATCTTGGTCTCTGAAATAGATATTTTAATGCTTAAAATTAGATGACTAAAATTCAAGTTAAGTCAAGTGGGTAGACTATAATTTCATGAATTCTTTTTGCTAGTCTTTTTTGTAAAGCCAAGGCACTACAGTCAGAATTCTTTATAGGTTTCTTCACCCAATTGTGTTTTGTAGTTCCTAGTCTTTTTAGAAGACAAGAAGACAACATAATTACCATGCTTTCTTTTATTTTCAAGTGATATTTTGAACTGACCAAATACAATTGTTTAAAAATTATGAAAATTAATTTATTCAATATCAACAAGTATAACAATTCAGAAATGAATATAAATTTCAGATGTGGTTGGTAACTTGGAGCAGTGGATTTCTTTGTGACCATAAATATTTCTTATATGTGCACACATATATAAAATAAAGTACAGAAAACATTCTTAGGGAAAATATAGAAACTATATTAAGAGTTTTAATAACATATTCCAATGTTTGTATCTCAAAAATTTTAATAGTTAACACTTTTTCTAAATCTGACAATTTATGTGATACAATTTCTGGCATTTAGGGAATTCTCTATATGCACATAGTATTGACTGGAAGTAATATGTGGTTATTTGTATAAGCCTCTTTTCTTGTACTATAGAGAGTTTTTCTAAAGCTCAAATATTGAAATATGCCAATTTTATCTTAATCTCTAGTTATTTAGAAGAATATAACTCAAATACAATTTTATGTTTGTATTAGGTTCAAATTGCATTTCACCACATCTTTTGAACATGCTACATTAAAAAAACATACTTATCCTTGAAGATTTTAAAATATTCTCAATTATATATATTTCTTACTCTTCAACTAATGCTTATTTGTCTGCACAATTTAGTCTACCCAACTCAGTGTGGAAGATATATAATAAAAATTCAAGTTCATAATATTAATCTTTGTATTATCTACAACTTGGTCCCATTAATTTTATTTTAATCTATGTCCATTTAGTCACTTTCAACAATAATTTATTAAATGACTCCCATTTCTATGCTTTTCTAAATGAGCCTGTAATTACCTTGAAAATCAGACTCAGAGGGAGAGGCATTTCTGTTCTGATTATTCTAACTAATTGGAAGAGATTCATTACTTTTAGAGAACAACACTATTAAAGAAATGTATCAACTCTCTGTTTTCTTCACAATATACACAGTATTAGGTATTTGTCACATATTCTCAGTCCTATGTTAGTGATGAAAAGTATTTATTAAAGATTTTACATTGGTATTCGTTCACTAGTATCTAAAGAATCAATACAGATTTGATGACTATGAATTATTTATTATATTAATAAATTATTATGTTGAGTCTATTGTAGTATAGCATAGTGTTCCACAGAGTTGGCATTCAAAAATATTTTTTCATTAAATTTTAAAATTTTAAATCTTAAACGTACTACTTTGGTTTTCCATAGTGAAGATAGCAATTGGTAAAAATTCAGAATTTCTTCCAGTTCTTCACTGAGTCTCTTGTGTCACAGAATTCTGTTTATCATGAATAAATACGTGAAATTATAAGATAATCAGTGGAGTCACCATTGTCTTCCATTCTCAAAAAGACATATCCATTATACTTTATTGCCCTATGGATGATCCTTGAAAAATTTTTAATTAATCACTCACTCACATAGTTACTGAGCTCACACAATATCTGTTCTTGCACTTGTAAAATAAAAAAAATACTTTCCCCATACTTTAATTGTTGTCTGCTCTTCTTGATAATTGTACAACAAAAGTTCACATTAGCCCTGCCATGTTCTAAGGAAGGAAACAAAATATAGTCATTAGACTTATTGTACAGTCATCCAGCTCTGGTACTCATTAGAGATAAAGATGATATTATTTCTAGACCCCATTTTTTATTCTATGAAAAGGTAAATGAAAGAAAATTCTTTTCTTCTATGGTTGAGACTCATGATTGACCTTACATGTTTGGTGGATGTTTTAACATTTTGATTTGGATATCCCATTTGAGAAAAAGAGCACTAAATGTGTCCCATAGTATTCTTTGCATTGATCTGGATTTTAGGGACATCTGATTAATTTCATTCTTCTTTGTTGTTTGCTGAATAATTTAGATTTGACATATTAATCTTTCTGTAAAATATGTTAGTAATGTCCCTCATGGCATTACATTAGAAAGTAAATGCATGAAATTACTGAAAATATATCAATATAATATAGAAAAAAGTGGAAAGGAATTATTTTCAGGTATTAATCTGAAATATTAATATTAAATAAATATTAGGTAAATATTAATACCTAGTGTGGCTCCTATTTAAAGATTTTGTTTCTTTTTATTTCTATAATACAAATACATTTCTTTTTTTTTGCAAGATAAAATGTTTTGCTGGCAGTTGTATTTTGCACTGAAATTAAAACTTAGAGGCCAAGTCTTGTTGGTGGCAATGAAAGAGTAAACTCGTCTTCTTGATTTATTCTTTACTTGTACAACTGGGATTGATTTATTTATTGGTATTTATTTATTTATTTATTAGTTTTTCTCAAGAAAGTAATGAAATTACACAGAAATTGCCTGGGAAATGTTATGTATTTCTATTATTGTTTTGATATAGCTGTTTTTACACTTAAAGTTCCTCTTTTATTTTGTAGTTATGTGTGGCAGATTCCGTTAACCATTGTGGTAGGAAATAGAAGCCATGTGTCTTCAGAAGCAATTATTTGGGTGTCTAACAAATCAGGTAAAATATATATTCTACCCTGAGGAACAATTTTCTTTCAGATAATTGCTTTGCAACTTAACCTCTGCTTTCAGCTATTGTAAAATGTGAATAAAGACAAATTATAAAGAGAAAATAAAAGAATGATAACATCTACAAAATTAGGTATAGTGTAATATAGTTTCCAATTGGTCTAATTTCAGACTGCCTATGTAATTATTAAATTTATTTTTTCATGATAAAGAGAAAATTCTAAATTAAGTATTTGTAGTACGAATCTTATGATTTTTAATTGTATACTGTTATAATCCCAATTGTAATAAAGGTACAATCATAACTCCCAGTACAACAGTCTTTCAAATACAGAAATAAAACTCATTTTTATTCCCATTTTTATACTATTTGTTCTTTTGCCAGGCTGTCTCTTAGAAGGATATGAAAGGCAATATTCTCCATGGAATTAGATAATTATAGGGCCAGGAGGGAGAGACATATAGAGGTCATCATACCATCTCCTACATAGGGTCAAAGAGGAGCCGAGAGCGATGAGATTCTATGCTCAGTCTAAATATCCTCAGATAAGATAGTGACCTATTTCAGTTCACTGTCAGAAAGCTATTTCTTGAATCCAATCTATATCCTTCATGCTAGGGTGTGAAACAGGTCTGTTTTATTTCTGTTTTCCATTCAGTTGTAGAAAAAGCCAATTATCATCTTTTATGTAAAATTGCTTTTAGATTTAGAGGGTCAATTTTGTCCTTATTTTTCTTGTGCATTTCTCATATACTGTTAATTATTGTTATATCAATTTAAATGACTACAAATCTTATTTTTTAAATAAGGTAAGGTATAAATATTTTTCTTCCCCTCTGTCTTGCTATTACAAGGCAGATTTAAGTGCTCAAAACACATGCATGCAAATGAAAAAAAGTATTTAGAGAAAAATCTATTTTGGTTTCTAGAATTATAAACAAGTAATTCCAGGTGGATTTTATTTTAACACTTAGTCATCTATTATCAAAATATGTTTTAACTTATATACACTGTAGATGAAACTTGCATATATAATCTAATGATGCATTGAAATACTGTAACATTTATTGGTGTTTTTCTTTTTAAGTAAGTATAGCCTACTCTTTTTATTCCTTGGTTTTAGTATTTATACCATACTTCTGAACTCACACTCACTGTATTATTTTTCTTTGTATTTCTCTTTCCTACTTATGTACTTATTTTATCTATATAATTTTGATGAAATGAAATTTTTATGAAATCGTGAGTTGTTATTGAAATGCCTCAGATATTATTAGACTGAAATCATCCTACCATAGGAGATCGAGGATCATGAGAATGAAGCTTCTGCAAATAAAGTAAAATGTTTTTTCCTGGAAGGTAGAATAGAAATGGGGAAAAGTAGAAGAGTGTAAAGGTACTGATCAAATATCAGGATTAAAGCAACATTTTACTTTTAGAAATTGAGAAAATTTAGTGCAAGTTTGATTTTTGTTGCACGCATTTCCCTGGTCCATTTCCTCTAACTCTGATTATTTCCATGGTATCCTCTTATCCCACATAAAATCAAGAATTGTGTCATGGCTTTCCTCGACCCATCAGCTCTAATTGCTATCTGAAGAATATTTTTGTATCCTTTCATTGTTAACCAGGAATAATAATTATGTATTGGTTTAAACCATATGATTGCCTAAAATATTGCTTATGTGTATACACATAAGCTTTGTGTATTGTTCTAAAAGGTGCTATTTGCACAATCTATGACAGGAATGCCACACTCCCTTACCCAAAAGTTATAGAATGTACAAGCCACATGGTATAATGTAATGTATCATTTCCCATTAATTAAGAGCAGAATCTCTTATTTCATATAAACATTATCACAAGTGAAATGTTGAACCTTTAGGGGGATGCCCATATTAAGTAAATGCCTGTAAAATCTTTGTAAATACAAAAATATGTAAGAAAATTTCCAGAAGAACCTAAAAGAAAGATTACCTGCTTCTTTTGTTTTTTCAATTCCATTTTAATTGTGTTCGTTCTTTTCTGGAAGTATTTCATTTTGATAATTGATAATTATATGTTATCATGTCTCTTTTTGTACAAAATATAGTCAACTAACAATATCAATGAAAATTGTTTTTCATGAAAACATAAAATATTCTGGTCAGTTTTTATCAACATATATAAAGAGAAATTCCACATTTAATTATATTAACAAGATCAATATTTCTTATAATTTCCATCATCAGTAGTGATACAAATTTGATCTCAAGATATATCTAGGCAAAATCATTGGTGCATAATATTAATTTGATTTGAATCATCATATGTTCTTGATAATTCATTTTCTTAAATCACTTTGGATGACTATCTAATTAATTCCAAGGTAAAGCATATGTTGTTGTATACTAAAAATAATTTTAAAACCAATTATTGCTTTTAAAGGAAAATTGAAGGTTTTTTTCATTTTTGCTATGAAAATACCAACAATTCAATGTAGTTATTTATATACTGGATTACTATTTGATTAATGGCAAATTGAGGATAATAAATTTAATGCCAAATATTAGGAAAGATTCACAATAAAAAAACTGATTCTGAAAAGTACACAGACATTAAAATTAACATAATGCTATATTGCTTTCCTCAAACACTGACTCATCTGAGATTCACGAAGTTGAAAGGGACTTCATCCATCTTCTATAAATAAGGAATGAAGGCTTGGGACATAGAGTACCTTTCATTTAGTTTGTTGGAGAGCTGGCTCTAGGAGCTTGATTTCCTCTCCTATATACTCTCCCCTGAATACACAGACACACATCACACATACAGACATATATACAAATGCACATAAGGTGAGATTTTTTGCAGATCAACCAGTTAGTGTCAGTCACTCAACATGATGCTTTGGACAGAGGCATATATTTCTTTATAGCTTCCAGAAGGGATTATCTCAATTGACTTAACAAGATTCTACTGATGGAATCCATATATGTTGTTAACCCTGATTGTGTCTCATATTGTCATCTTTTTAAACAAAAAATTCTAATTTTTCTACGACTAGAAAATATTGGGTAGAAATACTGATTCTGATTTCCCTTATTATTCCAAAAAAAGTATAAAATGCAAAATGTTATAAAATACAAACTACTCTATGCCTTGATATAGTCTGAGTCTTGGGCCATTCTAGATATAAATATATTTTGATTATTATTACCAACACTCAAAATACAATTTCCATATATTTTATTGTGGTACTTATCAAATACCTTACCTCATTAGGCCATTGGAAAAGATCTCTTTAAAATTCATTGCTTGCCATTAGTTAATTTGAAGAACATCTTAGGGATATAATTAACTAGAACTGAAAAGATGTTTGCAAATTTATTACAAAATATTTCAGAGAATAATTTCTCCAAAGATCTTATTTATAACTAAGGTATAAAAGTATTCATGAAAAGTAATAACCTTCAGGTTTTAGTTATAAATTTAATAATTATATACTTAAAACAATAGTAGCCCATTTTTCTCATTTTAGTGAGGTGACATAGTAGCTATAGGGATTATTTTTGTATTTTAATACACATGAATTTTAACTTGACTATATTCTACCTGTAAGTTTTTTAATGGACTAAATTTAATAAACAGAGCTGAGTGTGTCACATGGAGCTTAAATTATGCCAACAACCTAAAATGTGAATAGGAAATTACTTTTTAAAAAATAGATTTAATATTATTGCAATCCATGAACACTTCAGATAGGTAACAATTTAAATCATATGTTCAGTTGTTAAACTTAATGCTTAAACATTGTAACACACGTGAAATGAAAATTATCAAATTTAGTGAATTCAGTCATTTTTATAAAAACTTAATATAGTACTCCATTACTACTAAGCCATAAAAAACGAGAAACTAGAGTCATTTATAGCTAAATGGATGCATATTGAGGCCATACTCTTAAGTGAAATAAATAAGACACACGTGTAAATACCGAATAGTTTCTCTAGTGTGAGAAACTGAGAGTGTAAATAAGGACTAGAAGGATTAATAACTAATAATTGATACTTTAAAATAGGAAAAGGTCCAAAGGGGTAGGGGTGATGGGAGGAGATGGGGAAAGGAAAGAATGGAAAGGAAAAATTATGAGAAAAGAAAAAAAATGGAAACAAAGTCTATGTAAATAGGGAAGGGGGAGAGGGTGAAGGGCGCACAGGTAATGGGGAAAAAATAAGAACCAAGATACATTCTGTACAGGTACAAGCACCCAATGATAAATGTAAATGTATTGTATACCTAAAATGTACCAATAAAAGAATTTAAACAACAACCACAAAAAACAATATACCTAAAGGCAATTAGGGTTACTCAGGAGAAAGAATATTCGGTTTTAACTTTTATTCCCCTGAATTCAGACATGATTAATTACAAAACCTCTTTATGATTTTTTAAAAATTCCATATCTTCTTATTAGTTATTTCTTGTGTCATTGTTATATCTATAAAATTGCTGTTACCTTCTAAATTTCTTAAAGCAATTAATGAATCATCATTAAATTTTGAAAACTATGTATATGTATTTATAAAGCTTTAGAGACTTGCGAAACCAGTTTTCATTTTAGAGAACTATCTAGCATTCTTGCTTAATTTGATTAACCTGTCTGAGCCTTTTTTTTTCTATCCGCTCCAATAGACACAATTTATAAATGTGGCAAAAAGTTGAATTGATACTTGAAACATTAAAGACTAAATTTTTATGTTCAGTGTACTTTTGGGTTTAAGTACATTTTTTTTAGTGCAGATTTTGAAAATGACTAATTTGTAACATTCATCAAGTTAATTAACTCACTCCACTTCAGGCCTAAACAATAAATGATTATTAATATCGACTCAACATTTTTGATGTATAACTTTTTGTTGTGTAGCCTTTACTTGAGAGAGAGAAAGAGGTCGGGAATGGGGGAAGAGAGAGAGAGAAAGAGGGAGGGAAAGAGGAAGGGAGGGAGAGAGAGAGAGGGAAAGAGATGTACATTCAGTCCTTGAGGGAAATACAAGCGAATATTATGTTTCTTCTTTTGGATTCTGATGAGTAAAAATCTTGATAATGGAATAAGAACTAGTGGTGTGGCCAATACTTAGCTTTGAAGCATATGAGTCCTGTAGCAAATTTTATGGTTTGGAATCATTGTAGAAATTAGAATACATCAGTATTTTTTTTATTCCTCCTGCATGTCTGTGTGTGTATGTGTGTGTGTATGTGTGTGCGGGTGTGTGTGAAGTTTAAGTCAACTTTATCTTGTGAAGTCTATGAAGCATGAGTTCTTAAGATCATCAAAAAATAACAAAATTTTGAACCTTGGCTCCGTGGAATCAGTAATAGTAAATTTTACTAGTAAATAGAGTTCTCAGTCTGTACCTTGGTTGAAGGACACACACACACACACACACACACACACACACAAAAACCACATATAATTTTTACTGGCTTCTGTTAATTGAATTCTCTGGTGAACATAGTAAATTACTATTTTCCAAAGTGATTCTAGTAGCAGAATTTATTCTTGCTTCTCTTTCTATCTGGAAATATTAGCGCCTTCAACAAACGAGGTTTCCTTTTTCTAATGTTATTGATGATGCTGCAAAGTCTGTTATTCATTAGTATTCCGAAGAAATCATGAGGAAAAGACAAGCACGAACATTAACTTTCAAGTAATTGAGCTCTATTGTTTTTAATCAATTTCTTGCTGAATACAATAAGCAGAATATGTGCCTAAAATTGTTTTTTTTAATTCAAGTCACATATAGCATACAATATAATTAAAGGCATGAATATTGTGGTAGATTTCTAGGTTATATTTATTTTGAGAAAGAAAATTATGTATAGGTAATGGGGCTTATCAAGAACAAAACATGTTAATTGCATGAAAATAATTAATCGAGATGATAATAAGCAAACAACTAAAAGGTTTTCCAATCATTTCTAGATGCAAGTGATTAAAGAATATGTTTAAAGAATATTTATGAAGGCCTTCTCACTTAATTACTGGTATCATTATATCTGGCATTAATAAAACATACTTCATTCCATTTTAACTCTTAAAACTTAAAATCTATTTACTGTCAAAATGCTGTTTTCAGAGCATCATAGAATAACTTATTTGGACAAAGGAAGCTGGCTTCTCGGGAACATCAATCAAACAGGCTACTTTAGAGTCAACTATGACCTAAGGAATTGGAGATTATTAATAGATCAGTTAATCAGGAACCATGAGGTATACTCTAGATTTGCTCATCAATGATCTGCTTTTATGTCTCAACACCTGTCATTTTAATCCTAAATGATTCCTTTCTTTTCCCTCCTGATTTGCCTCTTAGGTTCTTTCTGTCAGTAACCGTGCAGGTTTGATCGACGATGCCTTCAGCCTAGCCAGGTACGTTTTCCTGTGGATCCATAATAAAAACTTACACTTCTAAGGTGCCCTCATTATGCTAGGTAGCATATGGATTTTGAATTTAAGAATTTTTAAAAATAATTTCTATCTCATATTCTTTGTGTTTAGATATGAATTATATTCAGTGTCCCAGACTCTTGATCAATAATAGCCATAGGGTATTTCTGAGACAGGAGAAACTTGATCAATTTCACTGCAAGTTCAATTTAATACTCTGGAGATTAAAAATCTCTTCCCAATTTCTTTAATGAACTTGACAAAATGGCCATTGTGCCATATTTAACTTTTGATAGAAAATACCTTCAAGCATCAGCCATATTTTTCCTGACATATGTCAGTATATCATATTTTAATGTTTTTTGAATGTGATTCATTATGAAAAGCTCATGTGCCAAGAGAAATATTCCACAGGGTAAAACTGTTCTGGACAAAATATATATCAATCTTGCAGCAGAACCTTTTAGTTGTATTAGTTACAGTAATATTTGTGTTACTTTCACAATTTGATTTATGTTAAAAATCTGTTGTTAATTTGAACAGTCATCATATGAAATGATATCATAAACTCAAGCTATTTACTAGACTTTGAAAATAAATAAGTAAAACGAACTCAAGCCTTTTTGATATTATTTAATCTTTCAAATACAGATAGTTTCACTTTTTTTTTTTTTTTTTTTTTTTAGTACCAGGGATCGAACTCAAGACCTTGTGCTTGTGAGGCAGGCAGCACCACTGAGCTAAATCCCCAGCCCTAAATAGTTTTACTTTTAATAATCTATTTTTGCACACTAGAGTTTAGACATGGGAATTTCTCTGTACTTACCTGGCTGTCATGATTTACCACATTTTCTACTAAGATAATTGTGTGCAAATACTTAGTTATGTCTGACATGAACACATAACTTATTTTAATTATAGGCATTGTTTCATTCATGGGACCTGAAACTGCTTTTACAGTTTATATATTCAATCAAATCTCAATTCTCTTCCATATGTTAAAAAACATATCACTCCCCATGGCATTCTAATCCATCAAAACTAATAAACTTATATATAGAAGACTTGATAATTATTTTGACAGAAGCAAAGTCAAAGTTTGGGACCAATGAAAGAGATTGTTTTTTGTAGATATTTATAATTCATAGGGGAGAATACACATAGAAAAGAGTAAAAAACAAACCGTTTTTTTCTATTAAAGAAGACAAAACTTTGACATTCACTTTCTTTATTGCCACTAGAGGCCCTAAAACCATTACTATTATGTTTCTTCACTTGGTGAGTGATACTGTTGTCAATCAATCTGATCAGACACATCTTGTTACAGGCACAAATTTGCCTGCTTACTATATGACAAATCTAAGAACAATTTATCAACAAGGAAGTTTCTAGTGGTGGAATTATAACAATTAAATATAGCTGTATAATGAGAATGGGGGTTTACTTCCAGCAAAAATAAGTGAGGACCCTTCCATACCATAGCACCATCTTATTGAGGAAAAATTTAGGAACAAGAGAGGTGGATAGAAGCCTAAGAAAGCGATATGTGGAGTAATTATTAAGATGTAGCTTTTTCTTTGCAGTAAAATATAAAGACATTAAAGAAAGCATGAAGTATGACAGAAAAATTATTTCTACATAGCAGCTTAGAGAGCCCAGAAATATAGAAAGTATGCTTAATGTAATATTGCACTGAGAAAGAAACAGAAAAAAAGAAAGAGATTGAGGACTAAAAGGAAAGGGTTAGAAACTACAACAAAACAGAAGAAATAGTAGTCATCACTAGTGAATAAAATATTTGATAGATCCAGACACTATTCTGTTTCACATATGATACCGCTCTTTCTATCTGTGTGGGTTGGGTCCCAGGACCTCCTGTAGATACCATAATCTGAGGATGCTTGAGACTCTTATATAAAGTGGTGGGCTGGGGATTTAGCTCAGTGGTTCTGCCGCCTGCCTTGCAAACACAAGGTCCCGAGTTCGATCCCTGGTACCAAACAAAACCCTCAAAACCCCCAAAAAACTGTGTTTTCTTATATAAAATGGTATAGTACCTGCACATATTCCCTTGTATACTTTAAATCATCCTTAGATTTTTTATAATGCCTAATACAATCTAAATGTTGTGTGGGTTTTTACAGTGTTGTTTAGAGAATAATGGCAAGAAAATAATTCTAATTTTGGAAGACTTGAAAGCTTGAAATCAGTAATATCATTTTTACACATTTATAAGAAAAATATGCAAATCTTATTGAATATATACTTCCAATTTACTTACTGCTTAGGAGATAATTTTATTATTAGAATGGAAAAATAAATATAAAATTGTTTTTTTTACACAAATAATTTGCATTTATCTTATTTGTATTTCACTGTGTTCCAGCAAATATTTCATAATTTTGCTATTCAGTCTATATCAAACTTCGTTCAATTTCTTGAATATGTCAGGCACTGTTGCTGTTCATGGCCATGGCACTGCACAGAGAGGAAAGTCCCTTATATCTGTATATTTCATCTCTCCAGTGCCCTCAAAAAGTGCTTCTTGGCTTCTTTAAAAATAACAAGTAGCCAGACATGGTGGCACATTCCTGTAATCCCAGTGGGCTTGGAGGCTGAAGCTAGTGGATTTCAAGTTTGAGCCAGGCTGGGCAACTTAGTGATTCAGTGAGATCCTACTTAAAATAAAAAATAAAAATGCCTGTTAATGTAGTTCAGTGTGAAGGTACTGGTTTCAATCTTGGAAACAACAAAATGCAAATAAATGCAGTAAAAATAAAAAATAATGAGAAAAATGAATATTTATTAAAACTCATGCACGAGGTACTGAGCTGAGGCTATTGTTAATTATCTCCTTTAATGTTTATAAACACGTGGAGAGACTATGGTTACTATTTCCAATTTATAACAGGGACATGGAGAGTAAGGGTGTTTCTCCATTTAATTCAGTTGTGCATGTGGGGGATGGCAGGGAGGGAGTCAGACCAAAGCGTGGCACACCAGAGTCCCCAACTTCAAATCAAAACGAGTTTGCCATTACATGAAATTTCTTTTCATCCTGTCCTCTTTTTCTGGCCAGAATATTACCATTCATTTAAAAAGAAAAAATATGTTATTTCATTTTCCCTCCTCCTCCTCATGTGTGGTTCCAGTAAAGGTAAGGTGGTGTTCCGTGGGTCATTGTTACAGCAAGTGTTACCTGACTGTACCACCACTTACTTTTCTGGGTTCCTAATGGCTCTTGCATGATCTGGTTGGCTGTACTTTGCCTACATCCTTTCATATGGGATGTGTCAATATATGTTTGTTACAGAATTAACAGTATGAATTGATAATTAATTGTTGAATTATCAATGTATCAAATTATAACCTTTCATGCCATTATTTTTGTGCAATCAAGAAGCCATCATCTTGCATTCTTTTAAAATTGTTTTTAAATACATGAAAAATAAGAGTACACTATAATAGTAAAATATTAAAACAAAGAAAAACAATGTCAAATCCTTTTTGATTCCCTCCATTCTCTGCCAGTACTTCACCACTTTACAGTTAACATTTTTAATATTTGTTATGTATCAATCCAGTTATTTTTCTGTATTCTTCCATTCTTCCATACAATTTAGGTTTTGTTAAAAAAAACATGAACAGAAATGCATTCTGTTCATTGTTTCTTGTTTTTTAATAATAATCATCCTGGAGTCATCTTCTACTGTGCATATGCATATTATATAGGGTTGATGGAATCTGGGCTTCAAGAATATAGGATTTTAAATGAATATTAGAAATCATGCCAAAAAGCCTGTTCAATTTAACCTACCATCAACCATACATGAGGTTGTCCATTTTTTTCCTGTCTTCTATTATAATGAATAGTATAAGTATTTTAGATTTTGACAATATTATAATCAAAGTAATTTTTGGAAGTTGTTCACTGCTGGTTAAAATAAGTTGTGCAACTGTTATAGTTTGGATCTGGACTGTTCCCTGAAGGCTCATGTGTTGAAGACTTGGTCCCAAGGAGATGGTGCTATTAGGAGGGAATGGAAGTGTTAGGAAGTGGTTCTGGTTGAAGGAAGCAGAACATTAGAGGCATACTTTGAAAGTGTGTTGGGACCTTGGTCCCTTCCTCTTTCTCTCTGCTTCCTGGCCACCATGAGATGAAAGGCTCGCTGTCCCACATGCTCTCTGCCATCAGGTTCTGCCATGTCACAGGCTCAGAATTATGCAGTAAGTAGCAGTGGACCTCTAAAACCATGAAACAAAAGACATTTTTTTCCTTCTAAATTGATATTCTGAGGTATTTTGTCACAGCAACAGAAAACTGACTAACACAGCAATCTTTTGTGTACATTTTCTATTTCTGTTTTCTGTGAATTGACACTTGCTTTAAAAAAGAAACATAAAAACATAATAGAAAAATAGACAAGTATTTTTCCTACTTTTTGTGTTTTAGAGACATTAAGGTATTAATCCTTTTGGTAGCAACAATTTTGCAATACTTTATCACAATATTATGCCAATTTTTCACTTTGTGGTATATTTCATCATTTAAAAGCTTTTCATTTATGTGTCAAGTAATTCCTTTTATAACTTTCTGGTTCTTTTTGGTTCATCCTGTTCTTAATCAAAATATTGTCAATGTAAGTTTTAGAATTCATTTGACAAATTCCATTTAAAAATATTGCAACAGTTATGACTGGGTAAGCATTACATTTATAAATCAATTTGTAGAGTATTAACATCTTTGCATATTTGAACTTTGCAGTAATAGAACATATTATTTCTCTCCATTTGTTCAGGTCCCTAAGTCAAGCCCTATGATTTTATGTGTATGAGTTCGGGTAATATGTTATTTCTTCGTTTTAGAAAGTATATGATGCTGTACTAAGTGGCATTCTTTCCACACTCACGTATTCTGATTTAGATTGCTTATGCATAAAAAATCAATTAATCCAATACCTTGCGAGTTATGTTGTGTGATGACTTATTCTTTGAAATCAGTGACTAAAATGCCTAGATATTTTTGTTATTGAGTATTTGTGCTTGATTTTGGTTTTGCTTTTGATAGAACATTGTTCACTTGAGGGGTATAAAAATGAATGAACTGTACCCCTTCTTTCTGGGAACCCGCAATGTAGTGGAGATGATTCATAGTAGGTAATTAGGGAAGGTAAGGGTATAAGTGCTAGGAATAAAATACCATGAAAGCATGAAAGACTAAATTATTAATTTGTCTGGAAAGAATACGGAAAACAACATGTAAGAAGTGACATTAGGAAAGTGAAAGTTTACTATAGAATCATCAAAGAATTTTTTAAGTTAGGAGAAAAAGACCAGAAAAATATACAAATTAAAAAATATACTTTTGGCAGGAGGACTGTTACAGTAGCAGTGATTCATGGTGACAATTGAGTGAAGAAGGAACTTGACATTTCTCAAGAGTAGAGTTGATGGTTCTTAGATAAGATAAACTTTTCACTGAAATTATATATTAGTGTAGTATGTGATTGAAACTGGAAATCCAGAAAAATTGCAAGTGGAAATATATTCATTGAATTGGATATTTAATGCTATTGGCATGCTCTAAGTGCAATTTAAACAATCTATAGATTGCAAGATTATGGAGTTAAGTAGCACTTTATCAAATTCATTAAAAATACATGAAAATTATTGGAAAATGTGCACATATTCAAAAGACTTCCATAGATAAATCATTATCATCACCATCATTTTTGCCCTGAAACACTCTTATATTGATTGTTTTACTTAGTCTCTAGTATCCTGGAAATTCAATTATTCAGACTACCTGTCAATTTATTGTGTCATAACATTGTAATTTACTTTTTAGCCTATATAACATACTTTTAAAATTACTATAATAAGCTATCCTGTAACAAATTCAATTATTTGCAAAGCATTAACAAAGGCAATTTCTTACAATTTATTTTGCAAACTTTGTTAAGGTATAATGATAGCTGTTATTTCTTGTAGTGTGTTAGTGTTTTATTAAAAAGCACAGGAAGCCATATATGGAAATTATATTTACCACTCTTAGAAGTTCATAGTATTGCTGAACAGTAAACAGTAGTATATAATATGTATGAATACATAAGTTAAATTAATAAACATACTTTGATTGACTTTCACAGCTTTGAAAATCTGAGATATATTTTAAAAACTATAAATTCAGTACAATAGCTATTGGTAATATAATCCCTCATGAAAAATAAAATTATAAAAACATTTCAAAACTTTGACTTACCCTTTATTTTTCCATTTCTGTGCTCTGGTTTGCTAACAGTATTGTTAAAATAACCTTAACAATATTTGCAAGCTGTGTGATAATAATCTACTCCCACACAATCATTATTAGTCTTTTCTGTCTTCTTCATGACTCTTCTGTAGCTTATTTAAGGTTTTTCTTGTAAAACATGTGTTGATCATTTCTTGTTGCAGAAAATAGTAGAATGCGGTACTTAAAAGGGACTGTACCCTGAACCTGGCTAGATGAGAAGCTGCTATTTCTACTTTGATTTCTGGTCATTTAAGTGTGCAATGCATGTAGTAACATTTCATAAATGGAACTAAGAAGGAATGACTTAGAGACCCTTTTTTAAAAATGCCTTGGGAGGCTAGACTTTCCGTCCTGGTTCTCCCACTCTGTTATGGTACTTGTTTCTTTTTTTACCATATAATCTCACTGTTAACATTTTTCTTAGTTATTTCTTATAATGGAATCATGAGTTATTAATAATAGTAAACCATTGATTCCAATGTATACTTTACTGTACTCACTGGACAGAGAGAGGAGGATGATTCTTCAGCTGTTTGTGTTAGACTCATTTCGGAGAAGTGTCCATGTATGATTATGCTTTTAGTTATTGTTTTGTTAAACTACCAGAATGTGTGTACAAAAGAATTAAAATTAAACATTTATGAAGTCCTGAAGGTGATAAAACTGTTTATTATAAACTAAGATTTATATGTTTCCAATTTTCTTCCATAGACCAAAAGCAATTAAAGTTTGCTCACACTTACTGCTTTCAACCTTTCTAGCAGTGTGCGTTGTTCTGTACTACAGCAGTGACTTACAGTGAGTCCTTCCAGGAATTTCATGGCCATCCCCAAAAGATCTCATTTCTCACATCCCTGAGGCTGGGATTCTAATTATCTATTTGTCATCAGTGGCAAATGCACATCTTGAGACATACAAAAAATGTCACCTTGAAGTTCTCTCATATAATTTTCTGCATGCATTTATTTAAAAATGCATATCTAAAAGGCCTCTAAATTGGTCTTAGTTTTTGCAATCCTTTGCCCCACATAAATGTTAAAAATAGTCTGAAAATATTTTCAGGGCATTTCCCTGTAACAAGCCAGGAGTAGTCAGCTTTCTTTCTATTATAAACCAGTAAAAACCTACAGTGTATTTCTGGATTTTCAAGCTCCACTGTTCCTGCAGGCATATGCTGGTTTGCTCAAGGTTAGAGGCTGAGTTAATATGTTCCTTTGAGTTGTCTTTAGAAATCTTTTCAGGGTGGAGTCACAGATGTTGTCCTTGGGGTGAGGATTTACGGGAGGCTACTATACCAACTTCTTAGAGGAATTAAGGGCAGGCCTATAGCTCTTGAGTGTGGCAAACTTTCTTACAGACTTTTAAATTGTGCTGCGTTAAATCAAAAGCGAAATAGTAACCTCTTGGTGCCAAATTTGTGTTTCAGTTCTTTAGAAGAAAATGTTTTAATATTAATGTCTAATGCCTGAAAGTTCTGAGTAGAAAGTTAAAGAGAAGTACTTTGACATCATTTGGTTGTTTGATCCATTTTCATAACAAACAACCTTTCCTCCTGAGTTACAAATCCAGGTGATGTTTGTAGGTTATACAAATTTGCATTTAACCATTCTTTTAGTGAGAATAGATAGTGTAAATTTCCAAATGCACGTAGAAATTTGAATGTCTACTTGTTTTTTTTAGCATCTCACATCTTAAAAATAATTTTATAACTGCCATTGTGATTATATGCTCTCTGGTCATGAAGAATGTGAATTGTGATTTTTTTTTATTCTCTAAGTGTTTTGAAACCTAAGCCTGAGATTTCATATGAATTTGCTCAGAATTTCCCAAGAATTTGAAATACCTATTCATAATTTATTTAATCTGATCCCTTCCCAAACTGTACATTTATATCACTAACTTTACATGAATAGATATGTAAGGTGTACTTTAACACAAAAACCTGAATATTCCCTTTACCTTAGATTCCTGGGTGGGAATAATTTTATCTCACTGTTTCTCTTTTCATGAATTTGAGTTATTCATTCTGCTGCTTGCTAGACATATTTTTCCTACTCGGGCGTAATGCTTCTTTGAGCAACCAAATCACTTGGGATATTTGATTTAAAATTGTATATTCCTTGGGATACCTGACAGTCCACACTCTATTAAGCATTTTATGTAATTCTGATATACATATCAATCTGAAAGCTGTAGTAATCATGACCTCCTTTGGGTCCTAGAGTATAAGCTGGTCAGTCAACAATCAGAACATCAGTAAATCAGTTGTATTTTAAAATATTTTTAATTTTCATTGTTTAATGTTATCATTTCAGGTCTTCAAACTGATAGCTTAAGCAAAACTCATCATATGGATACCTTAGAAATTTTCCCAAACATGGAAATATAGTGGAGGGTTCTTATATAATTAAGAGGCACCCCTTTGTTCCAGTGAACAGACTGGCACATGTCAACCAAACACATGATTCTAAAGTGTTCAGTAGTGTGCCCGACTGGAAGACATGACATTTTCTTGTAAGGGAACCTGACTTCTAAGCCTAGAGTAACCTGCAAGGGTCTTCACTATGCAAGCAGGTAGTCCCAACCTAGCTACATGTAGTAAGTATTAAGAGAAGAAAAAATGACATTTTAAAATTTTGTGGCTATGCTGTTTTATTAGTATACTTCATTTTACTATAATGAAATACTTGAAGTAATTAATATAAAAGAGAAAAGGTTTTTGAAACTCAAATTTATCTTGCAAATTCTCATTTAGCCATGAAGTTCAAGTCCAACATCTATTAATTTGGGCCTCTTGCAAGGGTAGTACTTTAGAGCAGGAGCATTTGTCAGAACAGTTGCTCACATCACAAGTTAGAAAGCAGAGAGACACTAAAATACCCAACTAGGGTCTTAAAATCTTCTTCAAGTATATGAACCCAGTGACCGAAGAACCTCTCACTGGACCACACTTATAAATATTCATAACCACCTACCAGTAGTGCTACCTGGAGACCACGGGTTAGCACATAGACCTTTGAGGAAACACTGTCCACATTCAAACTATAGCAGCTGTGATAATTGAGGAACTTTTAAAGATGAAAGAGAAAAATAATAGATTACTTCAGAAAGGATTAATTTTGAATAGCCAATGTAAAAGGAGAAGCAAATTATGATGATTCAGAAACCTGAAATTTCAACACAGTTTGTTAGTTTCTTCCAGAATAGTCAAAACTCCTAAGATTTTACTGGACTGATTTTTTAAATTTTTTGATAGGTGTGTATTAATGGCAAACCATGAGTGCCTTTTGCTGTCCACCCAGATGCATCAACATTTAATTGTGTCAACCTTCCTTGGATTTCCTGAACATTTAGAGGATGATCTTTAATGTTCTCTACTTTCACATACTATCTAAGAATTCACATCATATTTTAAAATTATATAAATCTTTTTTTCCACAGTACTTTCTTGAAATGGATGGGATGCATTATTTTCTTTCACATTAGTCCTAGAGAATCATAACTGTTTGGTGATAGGAAGTGGAATTAGCCCATGAAGTAGTCTATTCTTGTCACTCTGAGTCTCCTTTTAAAAAAAAGGAAAGAAAATAAAATCTTCATTATGGAATCTTTGAGCTTCATTTTTTAGGGTATTATTTAACTCGTACTTTTCTTCAAAGGCAAAAATGTGATGGTTAAGAAACACCTAAGAGATTAGTAAAGCACATTGCTCTATTTACCTATGAATGTGCTTCCAGAGATGAAGGTGGGCAACACCAGCCTGGGGATAGGGTCAGGATAGAACAAAAGTAGAAATAGGAGGGAGCCCACCAGTGCAGTCTCTTTGTCTTGATCTCTCATGCTTTCCTTTCTTCCTCTCCCTCCCCCTTATCACCCTCATTCCACAAAAGGTGAGCTGCTTTGCTCCATCATGTTTCCTGCCATGATGTCCTGCCTCAGTAATAGCCCAGAAAAAATGGAGTCAAGTAACCATAGATTGAAACTACTGAAACTATGAGCAAAAATAAACCTTTTCTACAAGTTTTTATTCTCAGGCATTTTGTCACAGCAATGGAATGCTGATGAACACAGAAAGTATTTTGAGATTTTTCTTTGGTTTGGATATGCCAGAACTCTGTGGATGATTAATGTGTGTTTGATATATTAGATAATAAGTACAACTATAATTGGCCTATTACAGAATAAATAAGAAGCCAAAAAAACCCCAATTGTAATCAACCACAATAATATTAGATTAAAAATAAGAGTATATTATCTCTGTATACTCCTAATAAGCATATAGCCAAAATAAAGTCTAGTTAGAAAACTTTTTCCATTTGTCACAATTCATGGTACCCACCTTGAGGGAAGACTTGACTCTTCCTCATTCCTGCTACTTAATAGACTACTGTCATTTGTATAAACCTACACATGACCCATCTGTCTCCTGGGAATAAGGGTCATGATTATTGCTTGGATCTACTTAGCTAGTTTGGGATTATAGCCTCTAAAAGTATTTTGGTTTTGGTTTATTTTGTTTTTGAATTTTAAAAAAGAGTGTGTTAATTTCTTTGTGTTCTAGAAATTCATTCCTGCCATTTCTTTCTTATTTGCCTTGCATTTTGATGCCTAACCAGACTGTTTAATTTGAAATCTCTTCTTAATTAGTAAGAACTTTGGCTCCCATGATAGAATTGGAATTCTCACTCTATAAATTACTAACAGTTTGACTAGGAGTCTTTGTGAGGATTAAATGAGATCACATATGTATTGACCTAGCATAACAAATTAGTGGACCTCAGTCAATATTTTTTTCTGTTCTGTTCCTTTCCTATCTTCATGGCACATAAAATATCCCAGAATAACTAGAAATCATAGTTATTTCCTGTATATTGTCTTGCAGTTCACCACATTCATTGATTTTCTTATGCATAGACCTTCTTACTAGGCTGTCTTAAACCATATGTTACCACACATCCTACTCCCAACAGTAACAGGATATGGAACATGGCTAAAACATGTGTTTTTATATCTTCCAGAGGATGGTAACTACTTTCTTTTTGATTGATGGTCTGATAGGGACCCAGACAAAACGGGGCATGCTAGTCTCCCAGAGAAGAAAATGAAAGTTTTGAGGTAGATCTAATCCATGGAATAATTAAACTGAATTTTTTAGAATTTTGACCAGTCAATGTAAAAGTCTTATTTTTTCTGAATTTTTTAATCAACATTGATTCTCAAGGAGATATATATATATATATATAAATATATAAATATATATATATATATAATTTTTTTCAATGCTGAGGATAGAACTCAAGGCCTTGTAGATGCTAGGCAAGCACTTCATTACAGATCTACATCCCTAGCCACTCTTT
>NW_004624750.1:24964415-25062155 GCF_000247695.1 Heterocephalus glaber | reverse complement strand
TAGTTTCTAAAATTATAGTGGTTAAGATCATTGAGTCTGTAATTAAGTACAAATATTTACTAGTCTTAACTCCAACAAAAACCATGATCTGGAATAAGTTACTAACTTCTTCTGTACTTACTTTCCTTATGTACAAAATGAGAATAAAACACTATTTAATATTTCTACTTTGACATTAAATAAGACTAAAGTATTAAATTTTTAAATTAATTAAATTCCAGGCCAGTAAGTATTTAATACTTTTTATTACATATGTCTGTGACAGATCAGGATCTCAACCATGATATTCAAGAGATATATGACACTGAGCTGCGATCTTAGAGCTAGCAAATAGTGAATCTAGGATGTTTCTTATATTAGTTTTAACTCAGTTTTTTTAAAAAAAATCATTTAAGATTGATTTTTTTGAAGTGCATAACCAAATTTCAATCTGAATCCATTTTGATAAACTAGTTGAGTCTCAAGTTTTATCTTTTTTGAGTTGGCAAAATATTTTGATTTATTTTTTAAACTGATACATAAAACATGAACATCGTACATATAAATAGGGTACTACCATGCAGTGCTCCTGCATAATGTTTAACTCAAGTTAAACATTTCTATCTCCTCAGTTATTTCTTTATGGTGAAAGCTCTTAAAATCCTTTCTTTGTAGTTTGAAATTTACAGTATATTATTATCTACTGTCACCCTACTGTGAAATTTTATACAGGAGTTTCATAGACCTATCTAATTATAACTGAGGGCCTACTGATCAACCTTCCTCCATCCTACAACCCTATTCTTCCTGGCCTTTGTTAACCAACATTCTACTTTCAACTTTTTAAAATCCATGTATGAGTGAGATCATGCAGTACTTGTCTTTCTGTGCCTGATTATTTGATATAATGAGTTTCAGTTCCATTGAAGTGGTTGCAAATGACAGGATTTTTATTGTTTTTTTATGGCTGAATAGCATTATATTGTAAATATGCCCCATGTTTATTTTGTTCACTCATCAGAAGGTTAACACTAAGGGTTGTTTCTACTTTTTAGCTATTGAGAATAATATAGTAATGAACATGGAAATGGATATCTCTTAGACATATTGCTTTTATTTCCTGTGACTATGTATCTAGAAGTGGGATTTCTGAATCATATGTTGATTCTGTTTTTAAGTTTTTGAGGAACCTTCATACTGTTTTCCACAATTGATGTACACATATACAGTCCTACCAACAATGTACTTTTCTTCATATGCTTGCCAGCACTTGTGTTTAGTTTTGATAATAACCTTCTTACTAGGGTAAGCAGATGATCTGGTTGTGACCTTCATTTTCCTGTTAACTAGTGATGTTGAGTCCAGTTCATATACCTCTAGACCATTTGGATGTTTCCTTTTGAGAAACTTTTCTTGCTCTATCCCACCTTTTTATCAGTGCATAGTTCTTATACAAATAATGGGTTTCATTTTGTTAGACTTGTACATATGCATAACATACTTTGATCATTCTCCCCTCAAATCTTTCTTTATGACATAGTCTTTTAGCTTCCTTTAGATAAGAAATACAATGATAATCTAGAATAATACTTTCAAAACACATCATAAAATTTTAAATATGAAAGTTGCATGTGAACATCAAATTTCATATTTCTGATAAATAGATAAGGGAGATTAAAAACATCTCTGGATAAATATGCTTTCATAATATTGAGGACAAATAACCTCTTAAAACAACTTTCATATACAAGATAAATTTTTATTAGAGAACTATATTAGAGATACATATGTTTCATTCATTAAGTCAGTGTTTATGAGGAATCTACTGCAACTTTGTCTCCAATGAATACTGAAATTTTTATAGAGTATCTTAAATGCCTTAGAAATTATAAAGATATTATAACTTCCCAATTATCTAATGTAAATTATTATCTAGCATGAATATATTTGTCTAATTATTTATTGTTTAATATAAATGCTAGGCAGTTTAAAAACAAATTTAAATGAAGAGGAGGTGATCATTTTTGAAAGGGATACTGACAATTACCTAATGTGTGATAGAAGAGGTGGCATTTGAGAAATTAGATTGAACTTTGAAAAACATATAAAAAGTAAGCAAGTAGCATCATACAAGTGATATAATGCCATCTGCAGCCAGCATTAGCTGGTAACTCATTTCAGGCAGGTTAGCTGTGATGGGTATTTCTCTTTCTCTTCAGAGTGATCTCAAAATAAAGTCACTGGAACAAATGCAAATGAAAGAAAATCAAACATGAAAAAAATAACAGCCTAAGCAAATAAGATGATAATACCTTTATTAAATTCAAATAAAGAAGGAATCATTATTATGAAAATATCTGAATTTTAGATTAAGAAGCATACTCAGATATCATGTCTCCAGAATGATGGAAGACAGACAGATTTTTGCTTTACCTAGTTAAAGTGACTTGCTAAAATAGAAAGCCCATGTTAGAATATTTCCTTTGCTAAGTTTCACTATTTATGTGATTCGGTTTTAAACCATATATGTCTCAATTATATCACTAATAAGATAGCAGTTTGGGCAGATAAACTGTCACTCTGAAAACTGCATAGTGTCGCTAGTTAGATGCAGCTCTGTGAGAACTCCCCAATGATGTGGAGATACAGATGTCTGTCTCTATTAGGGCTCATTGAACTAACAATATTCTAGTTTCTTAGTATTGGATCTATGCTTGGAATATTACAATGTATGCATTTTCTTTAGTGATCATCAGTTAGCAGTTTTATGATCCTTTTTACTTTGAATTAATGGTCAAAAGCAATTTGTCCTTTGATTACAAAAAGTAAGATATATTTTTCTCTAAAATAGAAATCATGTATGTGACTTTTTATATTTAAAATAAAAATTTCATGTGAAGCTTTTTTAAAGCCACATGTGGACCAGATTATTTCTCTTTATATAATGCCATGACTGAGGAGGAAATAGGAAAGGACAACATTTTAGTCTCTTTATTTCTTAAAATACAGTATTCTTAAAACACAATTAATGGGGAAAAATAAGAACCAAGATACATCATGTATAGGTACAAGCACCCAATGATAAATGTAAATGTACTGCATACCTAAAATGTACCAATGAAAGAATCTAAGCAAAAAACCCACCACAATTTGCCTCAGAAAATTTACCAAATACTACTTATTAAATTGTTCAAATAAATAAATGCAAACTTATCTCCTCTTTCTTTTGCAAGTTTTTATCATACCCATTATGTGGCAAGAAGAAAGAAATGGAGAAAGAGAGAGAGAAAGAACAAAAGAAAGAAAGAGAAAGAGAGAATGAACAAAAGAAAGAAAGAAAGAAAGAAAAAGGGAAAGAAAAGAAAGATCAATGGTTTTCTTTGTCAACTTTTGATTTCTGAATTTTCCATCTAAATTTCTAAATTATGCTTTACATTAGAAAATCTTGGAGAAATTTTAGAGAAAATTTTAAAGAAATTTGCTAAAGTACAAGAAATAGGTGGGCTTTCCAGCCTCTTTCTCCAAAAATAAGACCTAGCTAGGAAACAATCAGCCTTGAGAAGTAGAGATTTTTAAAAAAAATGCAGCCCCAGTCAATCTATCTGCACCTTACCTGCCATCACTATTCTCTGGCTTGGTGGCTACTCTGTAAGGCAGGTAAAGCAAGGACAGGCTGACTGGGGCTGGCACTTTTGATCTCTAGTTTTCAAGGCTGATTATTTTTTAGCTAGGTCTTATTTTTGGAGAAATATGGCATTTATTTCTTCTTATAAATAAATGAAGTCACAATTTTATGTGCTTATTTTATATTCTTTATCATCAAACTGGGAATGCAAATGATACCTTCTGCAGTTTTATCTTTCTAATACAATCCAAAATCCTAGCTCAAAATTCTATACTATTAAATGAAGCACAGTCTCTTCATCATGTATGGAACCTCTGAATTAGCAAGCTGGTTGTCCTTCACACAACCAATTTTACATGATGGGGTAGAGAATTTTTAAAAATGCCATTCAAAACAGGAAAATGAAGGTCAAAAGAGCCATTGTAAAGGATTCATGGGAATAAGGAATGCATCTTAAGTAGATTCTGGTCAGTTTTTCTTAGTCTCTGCTTCTGCTCCTTGAGAAAATCTTCCTTACCCATCATTCTCCTTGGACACATATGAGGTGTCAGGCATGTACCTACCTCTGATGCCAATTCACTTTATCATCCCACTTCCTGCCTATAGGAAACTGAACATACAAGGATGGTTTCAAGTTCATAGCAGTCAGACATTTTTTCAGTATAAAATGATAGCTTCTTTGGCAGAAGAACTTCCTTAAAAACTTAGTAGTCTTCCTATTGGCAATTCCACACATAAATAGTCACATCAAAAATTATTTAGACTTGTTTTTCAGCTTTTATTTTTCTTTCACACATAGAGGATTGTCTTAAATTCATCACTTATTGAGACAGGAGAGTTGGACTTTTAGGCTCTGCTCCTGAGTTACACTACCTATGTTGAAGCTTTACTGTCATATAGACCTTCAAGAACTAGGGTTGTTATTTCTAACAAGTATCCCCTAGATTAAATTGGGATTATCCTCATTTATGCAAGACAAAAAGACATAGGGTACACAGATGGTTTTAACCTGCCAGTTGGGAAATTTGTATCACTTCTACCAACTTTTCTGTGGTAGAAAACAATTGCATTATAGCATCTAGTTTTGAAGAAATGCAAGAGCCTGGTTGCATCCTCAGGATTTGAAAATAAAAATAGATTTGGTGAAGAACAAGCTAAATACTCTGTAGACACCAGTTGAATATGTCATCAGATTTACATGATACATGAGGGTTTGGGATTTGATACAACCTTCCTAAGAACTATGTTAGCAGGACCCTTTTTGACATGATATATCTATTTCCCTGCCTCCTATACACCAACTGCTGAAAAAAAAGGAAAAAAAAAAAAAAGAGAAAGAAAGAAAATGGAAATGGAAACTATGCATATGTGCTCATGAATCTTGAGACAGAAACAACTCTAAATCACAAAAAGTGATTTAATATAATGTATATGCCCCTAAAGAAAGAATTAATTCAATATAATGAATGTGCCCCTAAATAAAGAATTACACTGAGATTAGATGAATACATTTACAGATCCTCTGTGGGACACAGAAATTTATAAAATGGAAGACATATCATTGAAGAAATTGCCTCCTGTGGAATGTTGAAATCTGAAAGCATGTTGGGTTACATTGCTGAATCTTTCTCCACAGGAAAGAGAAGGAAACAAATTTAAGCCTAAAAGAGAAGAATACAAACCATGAAGTTTTACAGGAAGCAGAGGGCAGAATTGGTAGGCTGGGGAAAATAGAGGCACAAAGAAAAATCAATCGATCTATATCCATATCCATATCTGTACCTGTATATCTATATCTGTTTATATCATCTATCTGGCTATTGGCTTGGCAAACTTAACTGAGACAGCTGGAAGATAACAATTAGAGGCTAAATCACCACAAGAAACTTGGAATATCCAGAATTGAACTGTGAATCACATAGCTTTTCAGCATACTCAGAAATGGGACTATGGAGCAGAAATATGCCCCTAAACAGATGGAACCACTGATTTGATCAGAACAACATCTGAAATAACAACACTAAATGTGAACTGCTTCTGCTTCAATTTATTCACCAGAATTGTTCTTTAGCCACAATCCATCAGCAAGTATTTCAACTGCATATTTATGAATTATATTTAAATGAATTATATTTAAACATAACTCAGACTGAAAGAATTAGAACTATAGAAAGATAAGAAAAAACATTAATAATTTCAGTAACAGTAAAAGAATATTGACATCATTCAAAAAATGAAATATATCCATCTATGGGATTTAAAAGATTTAAAACAAAGAACTATGTGTCCTGAAAGACTAACGTTTAAAGAAATCATACAAAAGAATAAGGAGTTATACCAATAAAAAGAGTGAAGTAATCTGGCATTGCAGGAATGAAACCATGTTAGGAAGCAGTAAAATTTTTACAGACACAGGGATAGCATAGTCAGGCAAGGAGAGAATGAGTTTGAGAACATTGAGATAAATAAAATGGAAAAAAAGAAAATCATAATTGAGATGTCCAGTGTGTATGTGTGTACATGTTTACTTGATATTTAGGAAAAATAAGAAAGAAAATGGAAAAGAAAGGAAATATAGACATAGGAAGAGTAAACTTTGTTTCAATAAAGACATAAATATGTAGATTGAAATGGCACCTGTGTTTTAGGAACATATCTCGTGTAGGGGAATCAACATTGAGAAGTATCTTGGTAAATACCCTGGGATTTGAGGATTAAACAAAGCAAGGTGTCTAAAAAGTAGAAAATTCAGGGTGGCTCAGATTTCTATAAGCAAACTTCCAGTGGGTAGAATTCAGTCTTATTATATAATCAAATTTTCTTTTCAGTACAAAAAAGAAAGGTGATGGTGTGTCTTTATCACTAAAGGAAAAGTAACAAGAAAATTAAGATTGCACAATAGAAGGCAAATCTTTAATCCAGAAAAATTTAGAAATGATTCAAAAAATGAAAACAGAGAGGATTGAAGAGGTGGTATAAACAGTAAATGCTGATTTCTTCATCCTGGTTAGCAGGCAATTGGAATATAAAGATTAAACCACAGATAAATCTATAGGAAAAATTATTTTGAGATAATTGAGATGAAGCTCCTTTTGATTAAAGTAGCTAGAGTGTTTTGGTTGACATTTTAGTCACATGGAATATACCAGTTTTTTGTCATTTTCTAAAATTATTCACTTAAAAATATTTTATCACTTTGTTATCTTTGACCCTATTTTAACTTATTAATATTAAATATGTTATTTGTAAAAATCATTGTTTCACTGATACAGTAGACTAAATAATAATAATAATACCTTTTATTAAGATGCTAGAGTTTTTTCTAATACAAGTTCTCTTACTAAAGATAAATAACTACTTTTCAATTGAAGATCTTTCAATTCAGTAATATTGTTGAGTAATATGTGATGATTTTATCAAGATATAAAATATTTTAAAATAGAATTTCTGTAAAGCAGATTTATTTTAGTAATATTTTGGATATCTATCTATCTATCTATCTATCTATATCTCCTTGTTTTGAATTGACTAAGACTTTTTGGTTTTGTATTTTCATTGATGATTCCACTTTAGAAAATTACTTCTTAGAAGCAGTAATGAGGGATAAATTTTTTAGACAGTAAGAAAGGACCCAACTATGAGACTTATTAAAATTAATGAGTATTGCTGTTAGAATGCAATAAATTTATACACCATTAATGTCCTCTAATTGTTAATCATCATTGAGGAGTTAGAACATCAATATCATTCATTACTTTCCCCAAGTTTTTATTTGAACTTATCAGCATTAAAGAAAATCAAGGAATAATTAAGTTCTTTTATTTTGAGCTGGGAATGCAGGATGAATTAAATATTTTTATATAAATAATTCATCTTGAATTTTATAACATTGGAAGGTGTAGATAAAATTGAGAAATATAAGGCATTCAGAGCAATTAGAAGCAGCTACCTCCTCCATATTTGTAAATTATCTGCAAGTTGTTGTCCAAAAGAATAAAAAATATCAATTATAATGTAGTTGTTAGATGATTGCAAAAGAATTTCAATGAATATTCAGTCTAAGAATTGAAAATATGCGCAAATCAATTGAAAACCACTTCTAGATACCAATTCTCAAATAAGTTCCTGGGATCATTTGATGTCATTGTCTACACTTACACTCTTTGTGGCTTAGTGGATATGTTTAGCTTTGTCGTTTATTTCTTGAGGTTGTCATTTAGCACTGTTGTGAGGGAAAGCAAAGTACCAAAACCATAAATTACATGGCTGCTTCCCCAGAAGTGATCCAAGACATTAATCCTACTGAATTTCCTATTCGGTCAATCATATAGTTGAAGTCAATTTTCTATCCCCTTGGTAAAAAAAAAATATATTTTTTACTTTCCACATTTCATCTGCAATGACATAGAGTGGCTTTTAACTCTAATTTGGAATAGAACATAATATTCTAAAAGGCATGAAAATATCACTTTAACTCATAAAGAATTAGATTAGATATTTCATTTTCCTGTGAGTAAACATGAATATTTTACTGAGATTAGAGAAGGAGAAAATGCATGGCTCATACAAAAGGAGGTGTTCACTGCAGTATTCCTTTTTGTGTTATGCATTGTTGCTTGAAATTGTGTCTTTGATATGCTGTAGTCTAATATCTCCAACAGCAGCTATAACTGAATTTAACAAAAATATGAATGTCTGTCATCATTACTAAATGAAAAATACTTATTTTTCTATTTTTTTAAAATTAATTTTATTGGTACATTTAAGGTATAGAGTATAATGATATTCATCATTGGAAATTTTGTACCTTTACATAATCTTTCTTGGTTCTTATTTTTTCCTCATTCCTTTATCCTCCTTTTAACCCCTCCATCCCTCTCTATTTACAAAGACTTTGTTTTCATTTTCTCATATTAATTCCAGTCCCTTCTTTCCTTTCCCTTACTCCTCCCACTTCCCCTTTCCCTTGGCCCTTTTCTTCCTATTTCACATTATCTATTATACCTTTTAGTCCTTATTTACACTTTCAGTTTCTCACACTAGAGAAACTATTCAGTATTTATACATGTGTGTCCTATTTATTTCACTTAAGAGTATGGCCTCAATGTGCATCCATTTAGCTATAAATGTCTCTAATTTCTCATTTTTGATGGCTGAGTAGTACTCCATTTTATTTTTAAAAACACATTTTCTTATCCAGTCTCCAGTTGATGGGCAGTTGGGCTGCTTCCAAGTTTTAGCTATTACAAATTGTGCTGCTATGAACATGGGTGCACATATATCACTGTGGTATGATTCTTTTAATTCTTTGGGGGAAGATACCCAACAAAGGAATAGCTGAGTCAAATGGGACTTCCAGTCCTAGTTCTTTGAGGTATCTCCATACTGATTTTCACAGTGGTTGCACCAGTCTACACTCCCACCAGCAGTGAAGCAGGGTTCCTCTTTCCCCACAGCCCTGCCAACATTTGTTATTGGTTCATTTCATGATAGCAGCCATTCTTTCTGGGTGAGGTAGAATCTCAGTGTTGTTTTCATTTGCATCTCTCGAAAGACCAGTGATGTTGAACATTTTTTCATGTATTTATTTGCTATTTCTACTTCTTTGAGAAATGTCTGTTCATTTCAGATGTCCATTTTTGGATTGGTTCTTTAGATTTGGGAGGTCTAATTTTTTTAAGTTCTTTATAGACTAGATAATAGACCTTTGTCTGAGGAACAGCAGGTGAAAATTTTTTCCCACATTGTGGGTTGTCTCTTCACACTGTTGGTGGTTTCTCTTGCTGTGCAGAAACTTTTTAATAAGAAAAGAACCCACTTGTTGATTGTTTGTGCTAGTTCATGGGCAACTGAGTGTTTGGTCACATAATCTTTTCCTACACCAATGTCTTCAAGAGTTCTACCTAACCTCTGTTCTAGACAGTTCAGTGTTTCTGTTTTAATATTTGGATCTTAAATCCATTTTGATTTTAGTTTAGTGCATGGTGAGAGATATAGCTCTAGTTTTAATCTTTGGCAAGTTGAAACTCAATATTTCTAACACCTCATTTCTCACTTGATGCAGTATAACAATGGAAAAAATTTTAAAGAAAGACAAATTATTTTCAAATGATGTATGATCCATGTGAGACAGATGATGGTATATTTCTCTAACTGATGGCTGAGTAAATCATCTCATTTTCATCGTTTCCACAATGTTGACCAACATGGTGCCAGCCTGGCTTCCCCCTTCTGATTTAAACACATGATTCAGAATGACTTTGGAGGGTTGCGATATTCATGGATTTATGGGGAATTTGTATGTGGGAATCTCATCACTGTACAGAGACCCTGTCGTTTTTGTGACAGAGCCTGTTTGACTGGTTTTGGATTTATGATGGAAATAATTCAGAACAGAGTAATAATTTTCCCTTGGCAATTACACTACCATTTGGTACTTTGTCCCTAAGGGAAAATGAATGTGCTTAGATCTATACATATGTTTAGTAGCCGGATGTAGGGAACAAATGAAGGTCAGAATGCAGACGTGAAGAATGTGGTTGCTGAATTCTACTGCTGAGTCTTTGGTCTTAAGGCACTCCACATTTGTGTGGCACTGTACAGTTTATAAAATACTCTTCCTTTGATTGTCTTTTAACTCTCAGAATGACTCTGGAAATTAAATACCACTCTCCTTGTATATAAAGGAGAAAATCAAGGCTAAAAAGTTGCCTTTCTTGAAGTTCTTTATTCAACAACTGTTAGTAAGCATGTACCATTTTAATGTTTTATGATATATGCTAAAGATACATAGAGAGTTAGTCTTTGTTTTGTTAATTATTTATCATGAAAAATTTCAAATATATATAAAATTGCCAAAAGAGTAAAATTACATTTTATCCCTCACCCTGCATGAGCAATCATTTACTCATAGTCTGTCCTTTTACATACAAGCCTCCATCCAGGCTATTTAGAAGCAAATTCCAGTTGTCAAATTACTTTAATAAAATAATGTCACTATACATCACTGAAAATGATTAAACATGACCACATTGATTTGATGTTGGTGGATTTCCTCTACCTCTTTTGGCTGTTTTCCCAAAACCTTTCCACTTTTGGCATCATTCCCTTTGAAATGCTAAATTGCACTCACAAAATCATTTTCTTTTTAAATGCATCTTCTTTTTGGAGTTTTACATTGTTTTCCTCATAATTGCTAACTTTTGTTTCAATCTAAAATTGTGTAGGGAATTATAGTGGCCTCATTTAGATACTGATTCCTTATAGATAAACTAGAACTGGGCTTGGTTTTGAGATTTCTTTCTGAGACTTTTAATTGAAGTCAGTTGTCTGAATTGCTTTCCAGGTCCACAAATCTTACAGTTATGTTCAGGAAACAATTTCTCTTCCATCTCATATACCACTGTGTGAGTCCTTTCTTTTTTCTATCTCAGTCTGAATATAGGACTCCCAAATACTACACAGAACTGATTTTTGCCATTCTAATAAGACCTTGAGATGGAAACTATTCTTGTTGTTTGAAGGAATTCTTTTATGTAAGTTAATGATAATATCCACAATTACCTCCACTCTCTCTTTTTTTTGTGTGCCACATGCCACTATTCTCTCTATTGCTTTCCTTTTATCATTAGAGTTTCTGAAACATTTCTCCTGTTGTAATGCATGGTCTTCATGGGGGGTATATTGATGCTAACTGAAGTCAGTCTGTCTAAGCCAGAGTCTGGGCTGAGGGTATTACCTGATTTATGAATACAAAACTATACACTGATCCCTGGAGCTGGAGATCAGTGATGGAGAAAATGTTCTTGACAGATTTATCTAAAAACATGATTAAACTCCAAAAACTATATCTAAAATAAGTCTACTAAGATCTCCATTTTAAAGTCACAGCCATGGGCTAAACCATTCCCCATCCTCGGATGTTATGCTTTCCTCATGAGGCCCTCATGGATTATGTTCTCTTGGTATCTCCTGTATTCCTCTGCCTATTTTTTCTATTACTAGATGATAGGAAAGGGAATTCAGAATTATTGCCAGACTGTTTAGGAACAGTGGTAAGAATATGACAGGCTTGGTATAGGAAAACTGTATTCAAATACAATTACTACTTTTATTTGCAATAAGATCCTGGGAAAATTAGGTAACCCTTTTGAGCCTGAGTTTGGATCTGTAAAATGGTTATAGTAATATTGCCAATCTCAGGAGACTACTTTGAAAATTTAATACCATAATTCATGTAAAACTTTGGCACCTGGACTGACACACAGAAAGTGATGGATCAGTGTTGGATGTCACAGTAAGTATCTCATCTGCGTAAGACCCTCTTTTCCTTTGTCCATGACAAATTGTTGCTTGGCAAAGACTGAAAACATTCAGTTAGAGATTTGCCAAGAACCATAATATCTTTTAACTTTTACCTCGATAATTCTAATGTGGTTATTCCATCCAAAGAAAATCATTCAGGATACATAAGACCATTGTGTACAAAGGTTTCCTAACCTTGCTATTTATCATCTGAAAAATGTATATAACCAAACTATAGGATAGTAGCGAACTAGACTTATCTTTCTAACAGAATATTGTTAGAACTGATCCAGAGGTAATTCTAAAAATTAAATTAAAATTAAAATTTAAGGAGAAAGCATTCTATCTTCTCCATTCATATAAGGCGTTCTCTCTGGAAGTATGGAGTACATGTCTTTAATCTGTTGAGAAGGTTCTTTTCTACTTCTAGTCTCCTGATAGCTTTTACCATGAACAGCTGTGGAATTTAGTCCAACACTTTTTCTTCAACTAGTGACAGGATCATATGGTTTTTTCCTTTCCTCTGTCAAAATGATTACTTTTGGGGGTGGATCTTGCAATGCTGAACCAACACTGCCATCCCTATAATAAAACCACTTTCTACATACTGCCAGATCTAACTTCTAATAGTTTGTTTTGTTAAACAAATTTCTATCTATGTTCATACTTTCTTCTTTTATTATCTTTATCCAGTTTGAGTATTAGCACAATATTGAGTTCCTAAAATGAGGGGAGAAGTGTTTCTGTTTTTTTTCCTGCTTTAAATGTTTGGTATAATTTATCAATCCAAATGTATATGAGCCTGTTGTTTTCTTATAGGTAGGTTTTCAAGCTAGGAATATACTTTCTTTAATAGGTGCTATTCAAATTTTATATTTCCTCCAGAGTTAGTTTCATTAATTTGTCTTCCAAGGTACTTCTTAGAAGTTGTCAAATTTATTTCAAAAAAGGTTTTTGTAATATGCTTTCTATATCCTTTTAAATTCTGTAAAATCTGTGGTAATGTCTTCTAGATCTTGACATTGTAATTTTTAAAATGTATAATTGATATTGTGTAATAGGAAGAAAAGGTCTAAAGGAGCAGGGGAAGTGGGAGGGGTATGGGAAAGGAAAGAAGGAAAAGAAAAAATATGAGAAAAGGAAAAAAATGTAAACAAAGTCTTTGCAAATAAGGAAGGGTGAAGGGGGCGAAGGGAGGGCTGGGGAAGGGGAAAAAAATAAGAACCAAGATACTCACATAAAGGTACAAGATCCCAATGATCTATGTAAATGTATTTTATACCTAAAATACATCAATAAACTTAATGGGAAAAAAAGATAAAAAAAATTTAAATATATAAACTTTTATGTGTAATACAGCAAAAGCTTTATAGAAAGCAAAACTTGTGACATATACTTTAGACTAGAGGAGACATTACTAGTAGTTTGCTTTGAGTGATTTTTTTCCTTTAGTTTAGTTTCTTATTGTCACATTTCTCAAAAAAACCCCCAGCTATATAGGAAGTTAGAAGCTTCACTGATTTATAGATCCTTAGGTTAATGATTTGATATCCTGATGGCAGTAAACCTAACCTCAGCAAAATCCTGTTGGAAATTTTTTATTCCTTTTGCTCCCATGGGGCTCTTCAGATCATTAGAAAACTTCACTGCCAAATAAGCAGAATTCCATGCTAGTTTTAAGAATTATATTTTCCACAGAAGTCATAAGCTTTGCGAACCATTTTCTTCATTGAATGCAGTTTATTTTCTGTATTAAATTCTGTACAAACTAACCCAATTAGAATTAACCCAATTAGAATATGCAGCTCTCTTTATATAGAGTATATATTCTTTTAAATCATTCATTGTTTAAATGATTTATCAGTGACCTTCCCCATATTATCTCAAATTGCTTTTAAACAGGTAACCAATAATAAATAATGCATGGAGAAGCTTTAGGATTGTTTTTCCTGATCACGCCATAAAAATTTTTGTATAACAAATTTTATGCATGCCCTACCTTAAAAAAATCACAGTCTCTGTTTGTATGTCATCCATTTCACTCACTAAGTTTATTATTTTTCTCATAAGCATAGTACACACAGTGAGAGAGGATCATCTTAAAAATATTTCACTTCACACATTTGAGTTTGCTCTCCACAGCAGCCACAGTCATCCTTTTAAAACATAAATCACATCATGTCATTTCCCAGCTCAAAACCTTACTTTGCTTTTCCACCACGCATAAAAAACAATCCAGGCTCCTTCTACGTGATAGAAGAGTCTAGTGCTTCACACTTGTGGGGTTGAGAGTGGCCCTGACATCCTTATGGGTCTGAACTAAGTATCTGTATAGGAAGAATTAGGAACCATGAGGAGGCCCACCTCCACCAAGTCACCTTCAAGGTGGAGAAGAATGATAACAGCATCTTGGTGTTGTGCATCTGGCTTTCAGAGACTAATTTGATACAGTGAGGCAATCCTCTTCATCTCGTTTAAAGTCGATATGGAATTGGGCTATATATGGTACGTTGGTTTCATTTGAAGAACTGGGATTGGGTTGTAGCTCAGTGGTAGGGCACATGCTTATCACACAAGAGGTCCTGTGTTCCATTGCAAAGCAAAATAAAACCAAAGTATTGCACAGGGTGGTTGAGGAGCTAGCATTGGAACAAGTCAAGAAAGTATTTGAAAATTAGAACTGACTAAAGCACAGCAAAGAACTGGACCAAGAGAGGGCTGCTAATGAGCGGTTCTTCTAGAGAGGATATCAGAGAGAGGAGGAATGGTCTAAAGCAAACACCTTTCTACACAGATGAAAGAGAAAGACCAAGTGACAGAGAAGCAGGTTGCTATTTACTAAGGGCAGCTGATTAAACTGGAGAAGAGGAACTCAGAGATCTGTATATTCTTCAATGACCCACATTAGAAGACTGCTGAAGAGGTGGAAGCAAAATTGAGGCAAGACAAGTTGCACCTAGTGTGCTGATCTGTAATGCTAGACCCTCTGCAGCTCTGTTCTGGCCAGCCTGCACATGCAGTGTGTCCCTCATATGGAGCAGAGCATGGTTGAAATGGCAAGATGATGTCAAGCAGTTAAACCCCTTCAACCTTACTTCCAGAGGCGGAACTTTTGCTCTCCTAGTAAGAAAATAATGCATTTAAAGACAAGACCATTCATTGAAAAGAGTCTGGGAGAGTGGATTCAGGAGAATCATATCGCATTTTGATCAGCAACCATTTGGAAAAAGCAGTACTGTCTACTTTTCTGTGCTTTCTGTTTAATTCTATTGACCATCAACATTTTTCTTTTTCACCTATCTTCATCATGTGATGAATCTTTACACTCACAAAGCTGAGGGGTTGGAGCTGACTAAGTAAACTGGATTAGAGAGAAGAAAATGAAAAGAACAAATCTTGGAGTAACAATACTTGGCAGAATTATCTATCTAGGCTGTGGCATGTTGGTTTTCTTCCACTGCTTATCTCTTTTGATTATGTAAGAGCTATTTCAATTTAACTTATTATTATTAACTTATGCAAGTAAGGTGACAAAAAAGAGTAAGTGCATCTTTTTTGTTATTTGTGATTATACTGGTGAAACCCAGCACTTTTAAAATCAATGTACAGGATTCATGGCTTATTCAACCTCTTCTCTATCGTAAATACTGACATCTTTTCTTCACTCACTATCAATAATAAATATATTTTCTGATAGAGGAAAAAAAAAGAAAAACAATCCAAAGGCTTAAATTATTCCAGTTCCTTTGTGATCTTGCCCCCACCAGTCACAAAGGCCTTCTGTTAGTCCAACATCCCAAATTTGCTTCTGTCTCAGGAACTTTGAACTTGCCTTTTCCTCAGGCAGAACTCTCCTCCCACCAGATTCACTCATCCCATTCTGTCACTTTGTGCAAGTGAGGCCTTCCCTACCCACCCATTTAAATCATTCCTCCTGTAATTCCTTTCCTAACTGGCTTTCCCTGTATAGCAGCTGGTATCACATCATGCATTGATTTGTGTATTGAGTCTAATGTGATAAATACTATGAAAATGACATGTAAACAGATGTTAAAGAAGGAACAAAGAAGGCACTTAAAGCTAATTCAGAATGGTATTTTGAAGAGAAACCTCCTGTGGTAGGAGCTTTCTTGTTAAGTCCTGGCTTTGAATTCCATCTTGCCACTTATTAGCCAAGTGAGGTTGGCAAGGTGATTATATTCTACAAAATTTAGCTTCTTTATCTAATAAATGGCTATAATAGTACTGATCTTTTTTTTTTTTTGTACCGGAGATCGAACTTGGGTCCTTGCGCTTGCAAGGCAGGCGGCGGAACCACTGAGCTAAATCCCCGGCCCAAAGCTATTACTATTCTTAAGGCTAGCTAGTAAGCTGAAACAAATAGATTTTCCCATAACTTAACATGTATACAGTAAGTACTCAATATATAATAGTGTAAAATTTTTAAATTGAAGGTTCTCTAAGAATACTTACTTGGCTTTAATAATAAACCTAAGATTTTTTCCTTTTTGTCCAAATAGTTGACATTTATTAACTTTTTTCAATTAATGATCAAACACTGATCCTGCTTCCTAACACATTTTAATATTTAAAGGATCCTCTGTATTAAGATGACAGTTGATTTCTTGTGAAATTATGTTTGGCGATAAAAAAATGTGTGTGAAGAAAAAAGGCTGATTGTGCTGTTGAAAGTGAGACCATACAAGCTGCAAAGAATTACTTCTGCATGCTTTATTTTTAATTATTAAATTTTTATTGAAGGAGGAACTCCAGAAGTGATGTAGTCCTCCCTTGTAAATCTACTGACCGGAAGAAACAGATTTCTAAACCCTACATCGGATTATTTAAATGCATAGTATAAATAACATTCCAGTTTCTAGGAAAGTAATTTACTAGTCAGGAAAAAGGGCAGAGATATTTATATAATTCCTCTGCTTCCTCAGTGGCTATGAAGATATTTTATTTTGCTATGAACTGGTTTATGTAAAGCTCTTGGCTAAAGAGTAGCGGTCTTGTCTTCTATATATGTATCAATAGTAAAAAAAGATGAGTAAACTTACTATAAAAGTTACTTTAGTAGAATTTTCCCATTCTGCTACTTTTAGCCTACAAAAATGCCCCTAATTTCAAACAAATTATGATTATGCTTAAGTTTTAGTGAACCGAGCATGCACTCTTGTTTTAAAGAGCTCTGTAATTAGTGCTGTAGTTTAATTTAAATGTAAAGAAAATTGATTGAGTACCTATTTTTTGCTAGGTTCTGCATCAAGCTACGAGGATAAAAAGATGAGTAAACCATATTTAATTTTTCATAGGTCTAAATCCAGAGAATGATAAAAATATCATAAAATTACAATATAAAATCATTGCTAATTTCACAATAATTAGTGAATAGAGGTTTGTCAAGATGTGACTTAAGGGGCCAGGGATTTAGCTCAGTGGTGCCAGCACCTAGCTGTGAAACTGGCAGGCACAAGGTCCTGAGTTTGATCCCAGGTACTGAGAAAAATAAGGTGACTTAGGCCCAGAAATAGGTGCTCAAGTCAATATGGGGACTGGCTTCCTGAAAGAGAAGAGCAGGAGGAGGAGGACATTTGAGATCTATTTTCTGTGCAATGTTTCACCTTCCTAGTTCTAAGGGGCCATGAATAAATAGCTTCTCTTTTCATATCTGCAGACAATACTTTAGCAACACACACATTTTATCTTTTATTTTTATCAAGACATGTTTGCAGTACATGTTTACACTCCTTGTGTGGAGGTGGCACACATACACAACACATCTCAATTCCTTTTTCGTCCCTTTCTCCTCCCTCCCTCCATCTCTTGATCTCTTTCCAATCTGAGAAAGATCTAGTTTCCTACTTCCTATTATCTATTTTTAAAATTTTGCTCTTTATTTATATTTTTGCTTTCTTATATAAGAGAAATTATGAGGTATTTAGGCATGTGCACCCGATTTATTTCACTTAACATTGTGGTCTCAAGGTGCATCCATTTTCCCACAAATGACTAAGTTTATCTTTCTATGGCAGAGTAGAACTTCATTGTGTGTAAATACCACATTTTATTTATCCACTCCTCTGTTCATGGGTATATATGCTGCTTCCAAGACTTAGCTATTATAGATTGTGCTGTTATAAACAAAGGCACAAGAATCATTTTTTTTTGGCTTGCCTAGAAACTGACCAAATATACTAGTGTTTAACAGAGTTACCTTCCCCATATTTTTCCCTTCATTCTATGGCATTCTGAAAACTATTAGTAAGTTTAATCTGTGATATAGCTTCCTCCTGCAGAGAGCACAGAAAAGTCTTCTTTAAATAAAGTATAATAAAGAATAGCACATAAAACCTAATAAATGTTTTAATTAAGCATTTCAGCAAGTATGTGAAAAATGTATGCCTCAGGGACAGGCATAGTGTCTTCTGCGTGTATTGTGAAATATGTAGCAGACTATTTCTTAGATTTAAATGAATATTTAATTAATGAACATTAGTGTGTGGTTATTTGAAGAGTCTGAATATTGTGCTTTTTATGTCTAACATTCAAGTATCTAAGAATTGTTTGCCTTTAAAGAAAATTCACTGTAAAATAAATTATTTTTGTATAAGACATTAATAATAGTAGGTTCAAGAGTTAATATTTACAAGAGTTCAGAATGGCTTTTAAAAATCAATCCTGGATCTTAGATAAAAACAAAGCCAGCTAAGATCAGAGCATTTCAACATCAGCTAATTTAGTCTGGTTTTCATATTCTTTTTATCAAAATACTTTCGTGTATTCCTAAAATATATTTCACTGCAAGTGCCAGTGAATTGGAAGAGGGGAAGGAAAAGGATGAAAGAGAGTGTATCAGAGGGTGTGACCAGCTGTGTAGATGTATATGAGTGATCTTTAACTATTTCATTAACAGTCTTCATTTTGTTCTCTTGCTCATTGTTTCTTCTTTCATTCCTAAATGATTTGATATGCCCACTCTCCACAATAGTGAAGAATATTGATCTCATATACAAATTCTTGCTGTAATATTAATAAGACACAGTTATACATGAAATCTGCTTTAAAATTTTCTATTTCTTCCACATTGTTAGCAACACTTCCTTGTGATGATGCAAATTTAAAGAAACTGTGTTTCAGCACTAGGACCTTAAGTGAGCTCCCTACTGGACTCATTAAGCTAATCTAGTGCTCCATTCAGTGGAATCCACCCACATCCTATATTGATGGCATTATCAGTAGTAGTAATCATAGATATCATTACCAGCCAATTACAGAAATGCAAATCTAAGCTTGGTAACCTATGCTCCAACATTATCACTACAATTCTTAATTTTCTAATAGAGCTGATCATCCTTTTGTCCAATTAAGTGTAGCTACATATTTTGATCCAGTAGGCTTAAATCTGAGTTTATTGAATTATGTAGTAGATAATTACTTACAAATATTGGTAACAAAGCAGAATGAGAGCAATTTGAGTGTAATCTGTTTCTTACTCTTTTGGAAAACTGCATTAGAAAAAGGTTAACTGTTTTAAAACATAGACTTAAACCTGTTTTGGGGTCAAACACAATGGAAATGATTTCCTGCTCTTGTATGGATGGGACTGCATGATAGAACTGGCATGGCTGTGCAGTTATACAAAAACCCAGGTAAATTTCTGATATATTCAGTACTAGACTTCTAAGGTCACCTGGAAGATTCATTCAGGAAAAACAGAGCTCAGAGGAACTCATGGGAGGTGTCTTTGTCAACTCTGGCAGTAAGGCATCTTCATATTTTAATGACTGTCTTAGTCACATGACCATTCTTAACTCCCAGATGTACTAGGAATTATAGTCTATCTTAGGAAGAATCACGGAATTTGCTGAATAGTTAGCAATTTCTGTCAAAAGGACTCAAAACAGATCTTGTTTTGTTTCTCTATTTAATGTATATTTTACTTACTTTAGAATTATATCGAACATCTCTCATGCTTGCTTTTACATTTCTTTTTACACAATGCGAGGTATATTATAAAACCTATTCCAAGCCCTGACTCTTAGACTTGTATATATTAAGCCATTAAAGAATGGAAAACATAAAATTATGATGTACTGTCTCAAGTTTTAAACAAATATGCCCATATTATAATAATTGTTTCATCAGATTAAAATTATATATATGTAGCTTAGAATAAACCATTTGTGGGACTAAAATGGATGGCTATAAAACATTCTCATTTTATAGACAAGGAATAAGAGTTCCGGAGCAATGAAATATTTACCTAACATTTCAGGGAGTGTGTGAATAGAGTAAGATCCAGGCTCTTTCTCAAGCCCACATCTCTTTTCATAACATTATTTCTTATCATTTTTATAGGCAATCATATTGCTCACAAAGCATGTCATTAAATAATGTTCATCCATTTATAGAGTTGACGTGAATGCAGTAAATTGTGATTGATACAAGCTACCATATCTAAGTCTATGTGAAAATAGAGTCAGACAACTTTCCACATTTTCTAAACTTATTTGAGATCTATAATAAATTAGTTGTGTATTAAGGTTCTTTTCACCAAATACATTACTTTTGTTATTTCTTCAAAAAAACAATAGGTTCTAAATAAATCTTAAATTATAATGTTATGTAGGTCACGGCATGTGGAAAGAGGAGGAGGTAAGTGAGTATGATGGTAATTAATATGTAAAATTAAAAATTCAGGGGAATCAAATGACAAAATCTGTGACATTGGAAGTAAGATTTAAGGAAAACAAGATCATTATTTTTATAAAAATTATGTTTCCTGTGAGCAATGAGATTATGAAGGCAAATTTAACTATTATTGAGATGCTATTCTAGCTAAAAGATAAAGGTGGTCATTTGCTGTTACTGGAGTCCAACTTCATGCTATTTTTACAAGTAAGCATAAAAGAGAAACTTCAAAGGAAAAGGGGCACAAATCTAGATGTACCCTAAATCATATAAACTTTTAGGAAAATTTGAAATTATTTGAAATTTTGGATTATTCACCATTCTTGTATCAAATATTAACTATAGTTGGTCTTATCCCATTGTTGAATCAAAATCATGGGTGTCACACATTCATTGCTTTGTTTTAATTCAAAGAAAAATGAAGCACAATCTGCAGAATTAGTTTTTATTACAAGTTGTATATATCAGGCTAATATTCATATGTATTTACTTATAAGGTAATATTTGCTTATCACAGTGACTGGCAAACTTAGAGATGCAAATGAGAAAAGACCTTGCTTTACTTCCTGTCTACCTTCTACCACACACAGATAAGGCAGTCCACCTAATTTGGTAGCACTAAGACTGTGAAATGAATATTACTTGTTTGCTTTCATCTCTCCCTGTTCCTGTGTTGAAAGTCTGCACTCATTTTATATGATCCCTGTCTATCAGTGGCTATAACAAAACACCTTAGAGTGGGTAATTTATAAATAATAGGATATTTTTACTCACAATTCAATAGGAAGGGGAGTCCAAGGGCCCTGCAGATTGGTTGTCTGATGAGGTCTTGCTGTACTTCAAAGATGATGCCCACCCAGGGCACGGAGTGGAAAGGGCAGAGGAACTGATTTCAGCCTCCTTTATAAGGGCACTAATCTCATTCATGAGATTGGAGCTTTCATGGTTTAATCACTTCCCAATAGCCCTTACCTCTTAATTCCATCACATTGAATATTAGTTTCCAAAATATGATTTTTGGAATTATACCAATATTCAGACTGTAGCAATAATTAAGTTAAAATAATCTACCAAAATATCTGATGTTGATATATGTGGCAGAGACACCAAGGCTAAAATAATCTTTAATGTATCATCATTTATAGTGTTTTGTTTTTGCAAGGATTTCATATGCAGTCTATTGGAGACTAGAGGTATACAAATCTTTTTGGTTTTTTGTTTATTTGCTGATATGGCCTCTTAAAATGTATCCAGTGTGTATTAGTTTAATTTTTAAAAGCTACCTTTCATTATTTTCTAAAGAATTTGGTGTTGTTTCCACACTTGATATAACATCCATTTTAAAAGGAGAAAAGGAGAAGAGTGATCTTTTAACATTTTTTGTTGGACTTTATTAAAACCTACGTCTAATTTTTATGTGTTGGGAAAATACTTAAAATGGATTTGAAAAAAGGCTTGTATTGTAATCTAACATACATACTCGGCCCTGTAAATTGACAGTTCAATTTGATCATCTTTTTGAAAATTATGTATGAAATATTACTACATAGAACTACATAAAAAGTAAGAGGTAATAAATTCATTACAATGAATAATCATTGTATTGATTATTACAATTACATTGTAATTGTAATTATAATTGTAATTACTAATAATCAATTACTTCCAATACTTGTTACTGCTGAAGAATTTCTGTAAAGGAAATTACATAGGGCAGTGGTGGCGAACTTATGGCACGCGTGGCACAGCAGGCACACAGAGCCCTCATTGGTGGCACATGAGCCAAGTTGGCCCAGCATTGTCCCAGGAGCTGAACACTCAGGTTTAATTGCAGCATTGGCACTTTGGGCAAAATAAGTTGTTTTGGGTTGCAATTTGGACACTAGGTCTCTAAAAGTTTTACTATCACTGACCTAAGGTTTTGTTAAAATTCCATAATTCTTTCCTTTTTTTAGAAAAAAATGCATGCTGGTGTTTTTGTATTCATGCAAATCTTTAACTCTCTAACTCTGTATATAGTAAGGGGTATTGGCAACCTAAGTAGTAAAACTATATTCAAAAAGTAAGTAATTTTATTTTTATAGCTCTGAGTAAGCTTTCTTTATACTGAGATGAATCTTGCTTTCTGCCTTTTATTTGCATAAGTAAAATCTTCACTTTTGCATCACCGTGTATCTTTTCTGTATATAATTAACATTGACTTTCTTTTGACTATGCAGGGCTGGCTATTTGCCTCAGAATATTCCCCTGGAGATTATCAGATACCTGTCTGAGGAGAAGGATTTTCTTCCTTGGCATGCTGCAAGCCGAGCTCTTTATCCTCTAGATAAATTACTGGATCGCATGGAAAACTACAATGTCTTCAATGTAAAAATGCATAATTTCTTCTTTCTCATTTTCAGAAGATAAACTATTTTCTCATTTTCTAAGATCTGGAACTACCCTGAGTTATTTTAGCTATTTATGCTAGTTTATTTTATCATTTTTGTCCTAATTTTCTACGTAACACCACAGACATTTATTTGAAGAAATTTAATACAAGCTACCTTTTGTTCTGGCTTAAAAGTGTCAATTAAGCTTAAATGCTTCAGAATTTAAGAAGGAATATACATGGAAAATCTGTAAAGTTCAAACTTATTTTCCAAGAGTTAAAGGGCTCTGTGTTCACAAAGGACTTAACTTGGGTAGAGGGATCCCAAAGATCTTAACAGAAAATAGACAGTTTCAGTAAAGATTCTTAGTCATTATTTCTATCCAAAAGGGCATGATAAATCCAATTCACTTCCTTAATTAACAAGGATAAGATCAACAGTGAGGCAAAAGCCCATTCATAATTGGGTCCAAGGGGATACAGGGAAGCAAACAACAGATAATCTAAGCAGACATGAAGGCATGACAAACATTCCAAATGTTACCTGACCAGAGTTTCTGAGCTCAGAACCTGGTAAACCACAAGTACATTGCTGATTCCACCTAATCTGATTTAATAACCATTCTGAATAATATTAGGATTCAGAACTGTGAATGAGCTTCTGATTTCTACATTTCTTATTATTTTGCTCTCTACTAATTTTTGTGCATTCTGTTCTATAAAATCTCTCTCTGCTTTATGCCATATTGACTGCTAATTAACCTCCACATTTGAAATTACTCAAAACTGGATCTCTGTGACATGAAATCGGTTTATTAAAGCCATGACATCAGAGTTGCTTCCTTTTTTCTTGTCTGAAGCCTGTTGAAAAGAAACTCTATTTAAAAAATCTTTAAATGAGAATTATCCTGACTCATCTGTTTTTTGTTAGTTTTGTCTTAGGCATTATAACAGACATGCAAAGAAATGGGTCCTTACAATTATGATATAATTTTTAAGTGCTATAGAAAATGTTATTACATGTCTCTTTCTTCCAAACACAGAAATACTGTAATGTGAAATTTCTATAAAAGTAAAATGCATCTTTGTGTCTATTTGTACTTCAGAATAGTGCATCATGTCAGATACCTCATTTTTAGTACAAGTTAAGAATTGCTTTTACGGTAATTTCAGTGCTTTCAGTCCTTCGACAAAATTTAAGGTCCACATTAAAGTGAAGGAGAGCATATCTTACATTTGTATTGAGATTTAAATTTATCAGTGGTTGAATAGATTGTTGACTTCGTAATAACATATCATTACATGGAAGTGTTCTGTGTACCTCAGCTTCAGTGGCTCTAGATTGTTGGCTGGGCCAACGTAACAGCTTTGCGTTAAATATGCCCTATTGACACAAAATGCATAAGTATTAGGCACTCATTTTTATAAAGGGTACTTGCATACATTCCTATATATGTGTGCTGAGGTGTCATTATCAATACTCCTCATTTTCCTCATTTTGTTACAAAAATTGTCATCTAAAATATTTAATAGTGCAAATTACTTAGTCATTCAGTAGGAAGAAAAAAGTAGATTCTTCCCATTCTAAGAGTATTTTATCCTTATTTTGTATATTGATATACTAAGTTGAATAAAATTAGAACATTACTGTGCCTATAATTTTACTAATATTTAAAAATGGATGTATTTAAAATATTTTTGTTTTATTACTGAATTTAATGGTCAGAATATATAAATTTGAAACTGAAATAGTTTTTATTCTATCTAAATTCCCCATTTAGGAATATATATTAAAACAAGTTGCAACGACATACATCAAGCTTGGATGGCCAAAAAATAACTTTAATGGATCTCTTGTTCAAGCTTCCTACCAACATGAGTACTATTTTATTTTTTTTATTCTCTTCTCTTCACCCAGAGTTGTACAATAACATAATTCTAGTACCATTGTGACTCTCACAGCATGAGACTGTCTTTCTTTCATTCTACATTTTGCATTTCACTTTCCTGGAAGGACTGCTGCTGGGTAGCACAGTTTCCACTGCTTGATTGTAGGAACAAAGGCATTTCTTTGCTATGTTTTAATTTAAGATCTGCCTTTATTGTGATACTGAGATCAGAGTGCATGCCCTTCACTAGAGTACTCTCTCCAGGGAAGATTTACAATATTTAACTTCCAATCTGTCTAATTAATTCTTTTAATTGGCAGCATAGGATTTCATATCTAACAATTACTTTTGTGCAATACTTTACTTATCCACTATTTATATAATGAATTACCCTTTCTCTCCAGATATTCATATTGCTCTTTAATTTTTCCCTTCTGATGATATGTAGAGAACTACGCAGAGAAGTGATAATGCTAGCATGTAGTTTTGGCAACAAGCACTGTCACCAGCAGGCATCCACACTTATTTCAGACTGGATTTCGAGCAACAGGAACAGGTAAGTTGAAGTGAAGCCTGAATTTCTGATGTTTATTTAATTGTGCTTTCACATCTTGGCTGATAAATGTATTCCAAATGAAAAAAAAAAGACAAAGAAAATACAAAACAAAACTTTGTTTCAGGTTCGCATTTTATAAGGGAGAAGCATGAAACCTCAATACACTTATCTCTGGATGTTTCCTCAAGTTTTAGGCTAACTTTCATAGTCTAGGTCCTCATTATCTATATAGGTAAGATGTCACCTTATTTCAAGTCTGGTAGGCTTGCCATCTCATAAAAATGAAATAATTAAATTCAGGCCAAATTATTGAAGGTTCTTCATAAAGGTTGTGGTATTTATTAGTAAAACACCATCATGTGTTATAAACAAAGTAGCAAAAGAAATGTTAATATTAAAAACAAGCAAAAGGTTATGAAAAGAGATCTTTGCTCTTTCGTGACCTTTCACAATGACCTTAAACTTATACCTTATCTTAGAATTTTATAATACATAATTTTCATATAAAATATGAGGCAAAAGTTATTTAATGGAATTATTCTTGAGAAAAAGTTATAACTAAATGTCATTTGTTAACGAAAGGAATATTAAACATTAAGAACAAAAATCAAAGATCATTGGTCTTCTAACTTCAGTGTTTTAAACTATTTTAATGTGTTTTGTATTTCCAAGGGTGGGGCTGGGGATTTAACTCAGTGGTTTCGCTGCCTGCTGCGCAAGCGCAAGGACCCGAATTCGATCCCCAGTACCAAAAAAAAAGAACATGTATTTCCAAGGATTCTATATGTCCCATTTTTCTTTATACTTTGGGCAACTGTGCTCCTTTCCAATTTCTGTCCTCTTTAATAAGCTGGAGTCAGAGGGGAAGGAAGAGGAGCCAGCGGACAAGCTGGATAGAGCATGCTCTTTTCTGTACCACACTGGGCTGGTCCCTGAGGTTGTTTGTTGCTGGGAATGATCTCACGGACAACAAAGAAAGAGACTTGTTCTGGATAAGTGTGGAGAACCACACACGAGAAGACTTAAGAAATCAATTGATGTTTGTCTTGTGAAGAGTTTTTTAGGTTTGAATTTAATGTTTCACTGACCACAAATCAACGAGTAGCTATTCTATTTTAAAGATCTCTGAGGGAAATCGACCACTGAATTATTTAGTAGTTTTTCCTATGATCTCACCTTTTGTAACACTTTCCTACTTGCTCTATTAGTTAATTGTTTATTGTCTTCTACTAAGCTAAGAAGGGAAACATTTTATTATATCATCTGGCAGTTGGTCCATCATGTATTAGAAGACAGTGATTAAATCTGTCATAAGTCTTTTAGAATTTAGTATTCTCATTTTAAAAAATTTTCACTAATGATTGTTCTTTGTACTAAATTTTCTGAAAACTATTGCACTAGACCTGAATGTATTATAACAATTTTTTTCCCTCTTTTTACCACTTTCTTTAATTCTACCACATATAATTAGACCATGAAATATTTTAGGAAAAAAATTAAATATACCATTTAAATTGTTTCTTATATTTTTCTATAAACATTGCTCTTTCTTAGGGCTGTTAATTGTTTTCAATACTTTAATGAATTTACCCATGTAATCATTTATTAAGATTTGATTTATACCATTGCATTACTATAGTTTTTCTAAGATCATTTAAGCCTAGTATCAGGCCTATGTTTTAAAAAATATATAATTCTTGTGAATATGCTATTTTTATAATTCATCTATTTAACAAAATTTATTGAACAAGTCTCATTATTAGCTAGAAGTTAAAAGGCAAAAAAGAAGAGGTGACTGCAAAGTAATAGAAGGTACAGTTCTATTAATAAATAGTTTTATTCTGAAGCAAGACATAAGATGGTGAACATAACAAATGGAAGGGTTTCTATCTTGGAGGAATCTCATTTTCATGCATGAAGGATAAACAGAACTTTGTTAGATCAAAGAGATGGAACAAGAGACAGTAATGGCTGTATAAGAATATGTAAGGTGGATGGGTAGGGGTACAAGCAGAAAGCACGTAGGTTGCTAGTTAATTTAATACATACAGTGACAATTCTTGTGATACCGGGGATGAAACCCAGACCCTTTGCACTGAGCTACAATCCTAGCCTTTTCAAAAATTTTCATTTTGAGACAGGGTCTTGTTATGCTGCCCAGGCTTTGCTAGGACTTGGTGTCCTTTTGCTTCAGCTTCCCAAGGTGCTATGATTACAAGCATGCACCAGCACATCTGGCAAGTTTTATGATTTTTTAATATAAACTTGAATAGTTATCACATTCATAATTTCCTTGTAAATAAAAGTTCATATATAAGACATCAGGTCATTTGGTTTTGGTAGCTGTCATTTATTCATGATAAAATAATTCAATTAAGACCAAACATTTTAAGGTTCTTTTGTTATTTCCTTCATTATTTTTATATTATTTGCTTTGCTTTCTTTAGTAAGTGGACAAATAAACATGCTTAGTGAAACTTACTCTGTGTTTTCTAAGATTTCCTTGGCCAGCCATCTGACATGCCCCACGTCACACGTGACTTCCTACAGCAAGGGTACATGATACTCACTGAGCCACCTATGTGTGAAGATCAGGAGTCTAATCTGTACTTTGTGGATGACAGTTTAATAATAGAAAAACAGCAGTCATGAAGTTGATATTGAATTTATCTTTGTAAATTAAGCCAATGAAGAGAAGAATAAGATTTCTCTTTAAATGTGCCTGTAGCATCAGGTCTAGTCATTTTGTTTATTTGGGGTTTTTTGTTTGGTTGGTTTTATTTTTGTCTCCTTTGCTGGAACCTTGCTTTTGTTTTTGTCTATTTTACTGTGACCTTAAAAAGACTGATTTGCAAAAATAATTTAAAAGAGAACACTAGAACTAGTATAGTGCTAAACTTATAAACTATTTTGGGACATATATATTTGTGCTAATAAATCTGGAGAACAATGAATCATGGAAGTAGCAGGGATGGCAAAGTTGGGTGGTGCTATACTACTGTGTAGCATAATATTGAAATAATGGGGAGATAGGTAAAATCAGACACATTAGAATCAGAAGTACAGAACAGATGTAAAAGTTGGTAGAAAGAAGGATAATGGAGCCGAATAGTGTGATGAATAGCTAGAGATAGTATCAACAGAGAAAAATTCAAGAGTTACAGTGAATGACAAATCGAATGAGTTGACATTCTGATTCTTGTTAAAATATTCAAATGCTACAGTGTGTTGAATTGTAATGGTGATGTCATGCATAAAAACAGATTGAACTACATTTAGGTCTTGTTAGGCTACAATTTGCAGAGTAAGTTCAGCAAAATGCCACATTTCAGAAAAGAGACAAATTGCCTAGCATTTGGTGTAGAACAATAGAGATGATAAAAAAGATCTTAAAACCATGAGCTAGGGAAAGGAGTCTGTAGGACCTGAAATTTCACTTTAGAAAGAAAGAAGAAAAGGAAGGAAGGAAGGAAGGGAACAAAGAAACAAAGAAACAAAGAAAGAAAGAAAGAGGAAAAGGTGATAGTCTTTGTTTGAATAAAAAGCATAATTAAAAGGATAGAAAGAGGTTTGTTTCATTTGTTGATTTAAATAAACAAAAAACAACAGGCCTAAATCTCACTGAGGATCACATAGGGAATGTACTGTTACTTCAGATGAATTACTGTTTGAAAATCTCTGTATTAAATCACCATAGAAGCTGTGTAGTTTATTATACAGAGGTCACAGTATGGAATTATGGGGTTTTCTGGAAATAATAAATTTAAACAGAAATTAAATGTGTGTTCACAATAGTATATTATTTTTCAAATGCCATTAAAAAGTCCCACAAAAGCTTTAAGACAATACAGAGTAAAGATTTAATTCATTTAATTTAAAGTTTTAACTCAATAGATAGTGATATCCTTTCCCTAACATATTAATTAAAACTGGAATCTTTGCTGTACTTTAAAAATACCCTGAAATAGTACAGTATCTTCTATATTATTAATGTTTATTGAATTGAAATAAATTGCAAGTTTATTTTGAAATTGAAAAAAATTAAGAACATTTTATCATTTTATGATAAAAATCATAAATAGAAGAGCCTCTGGAGCTTTGCAACATGTATAATTCATAAGCCTAGATATACATGCAATTAATCATAATGTTACTAATATTATTGCCTCTAATTATGACCACAATCAAAACTATATTTACTTTATTGAATGTTTATTACAGTTGAGGCTCTGTCATTGTTTTCTGTGTTTAATCTCATCTTTATTTCTATTTTTACCAAACACAAACCCTAAACTAGGAAGATTATGCAACCTGCCAGGATTATATAATCATAGGCTGTAGACCTGAGATTTCATCTCCGGCCATCCTTACTGCATCCCTGCACCCCATCCCTACTACATAGGCTTTCCTGGTATATCAGAGATTGTTATATAGTAATATAAAATTTCTTCAAAAATGCTAAAAAGTAAACAAAAACTACCTAACAAATTTTAAGTGCTCTCAGCAGTGAGTGTTGGTCACAGATTTATGTACGTGGAGCTAGACAGCATAAGCCACTAGTTCTTAGGCTTGAATCATTAGATGTATTTGTTATTTGTAGGTCTTGACCCACCAAACTTTCCGGTTTAGTAGGTAGAGTGAGGCCAAGAATTAGTGTTTATAACACATTCCCAGTTAATGCTAATTCTGCTGGTCTGGAGACCACAGTTTGGGGACCACTGATGTAGGCAAGAGTACTGCCTGTGGAGTAGAGGTAATCATGATTGAATTGAAGTATTTCACCACATAACCCTGGGAACATCTCTTATCTTTCCCATCAGAAAAAAATGACACTCATATTACAGACCACAAAAGTTTTGAGAATTAAATAAAAGAAGGTATATGTAATACCTAAAGCTAATAAGAAATCATAAAATAGTAATCTTTAGAGTTACCCTTTATTTGTTTCTGTTTGTTTCTTTGTTTTGAGACAGTTTTGCTATGAATTTCAGGCTGGCATTGAACTCACTGTGATCCTCCTGTCTCAGCCTCTGGAGTGCCGGGATTACAGGCGTGTGCCACCCCACTTGGCTCCTGCATTTTTTTGATTATGTCTGTTTAATGAGTAATGTGAATTTTAAATAGAGAAAGCAGAGAGAGTAACATGTTAAGTAGTTTTACTGTTAGGTCTTACATTGACTTTTCTTATGTGAGATATAAAGGTAGGAGGAAAAAGGGCTCTTTCTCTAGGATCTGTATATATCTACATCATAAACCTGATGTATTCTTATTGTCCAAGTTTCCAAGGTGTTGTAGTCCTCTTCCCTCAATTCATTATACTATTTTCTTTGGTATTCTGCTTATTACAAATTGTTCCACCGTAAAGGTTCATAGCCTAAGTTCTTACACTAGCCAGGCCTTGCAGTTTCAGTGTCTATTATCAGAATAGGTGTTTTCTAGAGGAGGGAACATAGGAGGGAGTTTATGTGAGGTAATGAAAGCCACAGGGTTGCTAAGATCTCCAGTGAACTGTGGCAAGAATTAGATCTGACTTCTACTTTTATTATTGAGCAGATGTGATTTTAGAAAAATCAGGTAACTTCTCAGAATCTCAGCTATGTTTCAGAAGTGAAGAAACTGTTCTCCAATCTCCAGTGTTTACATTTCTAGCAGCCCAAATTTTCATACTCACTATGTATAAACATAAATATACATTTTTCCTCCACAATGGGTCCATTTGTGGTTCTCTTTTGATTATTTTGTTAAAGGGTATATGTTTGTTTATTCATACATTCAATAAGGATACATTGAGCAGCTATTATGTATTGGGCACACTCTGAGACACTTGGAATACAGCAGACATTCCTTCAACTAATACTTGTCCGTGTTACTTGGTAGGTATTAAGAATTTATAGATGCTGCATTATACATCCTAAAGCATGGTGGGGTAGTGGGAAGAGAAGAGGGAAATTGAAGTTCAAAACAGCCACACAGAACTAAAAAAGAAACTCAGATAAGTATAATCAATGAGAGGCCTGTGGTCTGAGAATTTCATATGGAAATTTGATCAACGCAAAGATATAAAGAAAAAAATCTAGTTCTGTGAGCTGGTAGTGGAAATAAAGAAGTGATATTTAAGAACTATTGAGGAAGGAAGACTGACAGAAGTTAATGATTACAATTTTTGAGCAAGACAAAGGAAGGCCTTTAGGGCAAATCACTAGAATAATTCAATAGGGCTCAAGTTTTATGCATATATATCCCCTCAAATAATATGCTTAAGTTGACATCTAAAATTTCCCATCATCCATTTAAATAATTGTAAAGATTTAACTTCTAGTATGTTGTTAATAGACATTTTAATGTAAAATCCCTTCAAGACTTCTAAATGCATCATGTGGAATCTAGACTCCACAGCTAGCATTTTTACTTACCATTATTAATTTAAAAATATGATTAAGGTCTTATTTAATTGTTGCAGTTTTTCTTAGTGCTGGAGATTGAACCCATGATCTGCACATTGAGCTACATCCCTATCACTTTTATTATGTTTTACTGTGAAACAGGGCATTGCTAAGTCATTAAGTTGCCAAGGCTGGGTTTAATTGGTGATCCTCCCGCCTCAGGCACTCAGTGCTGGGATTACAGGTGCATGCCAACTGGCCTCTCTTTACAGTCACAGATTTTGTGTGACTACTCTGTCTTCCCTACTTGTATTCTAATACAGTAATGCTTGGAAATCTTTTATGGACCTCCCTATGATACCTCTCAGCAATAAAAGAATATATAAATAAAATATATGCATAAGAAAATCACTGTTTCATGTCATCAAAAAGCCTTGTGTTCAATTTTTTGTAAATTAAATTATAATTTGTTAATTTATAAATTATATTGACATTAAATTTAGAAATTGCTAAATATAAAATAAAAAATAAGATGAGTCCTTTTTTCAATTAATTTGTACATTCACAGATAGATGTTACTCCTTGGTAGAATGAGAAGATTTCACCATCTACTCTATTCCTATTTTTATGTTAAAGAGCTGAGAAATCACATAGAGGAAAATCAGTAGATGGGTATGAGTTATTACAGCAGTGTGGCATACCTTTTCAGAATCTTTCCAAGTTTTTTGCTACATATCACATACTGTTCAATTTTCACCTGAAAACTTGTTTAGGTCATTCATCAAATTTTATAAAAGTAAAGAATTTAAAATATCAAAAGCCCATGTCCTAAACATTAACACCAATGTTTAGAATTTTCTCCTTGGCACGGGTAGTACAATGTACCACCCTTGTTAGATGAAAGATGAGTGAGAATTATGCTTTTCTATTGGAAAGTGCGAGGATATAGAAAGGTTTTTATGAAAAGTATCCATAAGAAAGTTTGGAACTTAATTCTTCTAACATACCTCATATCCTTGGGTACTCTTTGGAAAGTCTTCACTAACCCTCAGAGATACAAACACATTATTTAGAAGTCCACCGCATTATTAAGTGGTAGAATCAAGAAAAACAGACAGTACAAGCACAGAGTATACATTAAAAGAGAGGTTCACAACCAAAGGCTGAAATCACACTATTGCATAGCTCTATATAGCCCAGGTATGAGTTATGACCCTTGAACCTTAACCTTTACAGGATACTCTAAAATTGTATTATTTTTCCTAGTAATCTTCATAATTCTCTATTCATTTAACATATTATAAGTCTTTCCACAAAGTATGCAAAGACCTTTATCTATTTTTAAACATTAGTGTATATCTATAGATATACATATAGGAAAATAGTATGCATTCTGAGAATACATTTTGCCTGCAATTTATTTTTATAGACATCCCCAATTATTCATTTTATTTTTATTCATTTTCACTTAGAATATATAACTCCTTTTACTTTATATTATAAAGTAGGCAGTTTGTAACAGTTTGAAGTAGTTTTCATGTTTTCCTTACCTATATTTAAATACTTAGAGTACTATTTCACTAGTACTGCTTTTATAAATTAAATTATGCAGCTTTTACCTCCTACTGACCTCTGGAATAGAAAAGTGTGTTTCATCTGTGTCAGAAATTGTTTACTTTTTTTAATTTTGAAAAGTTTATGAGAGTTATACAAAGGGGTTATACGCTTAGTAGATTATGTTAAGTAGCTTAAAACTGAAATGTATTATAATCATTCATATTTTTTCCTTGCATATGAAGTAGTACAACACCCTACACAATTTTGTTTGGCCACTTCTACTTCATACTTTGGAGAATATGGAACACTATGTGTACCTCCTCATTTTACCCTGCATGTGCAAATTCCACTCTAAATGGACTGCATTTAGGTGAAGCCCATTGAGCCCACTGAGGTGAAGGGGAAAATACAGTGAATAACCTACTCATACCGCAGACTTAAAAAATACTTTGTTACTCTTCTGTAGTGCAAAACTTGGAGCACATTTTTTTTTGTTTAATTGAATTATATGCTTAGAAATACCAAAAGGACAAGTTTCTTTCTTCCCTTCCCTTTCTGTCCTAGAAATTATAATTTCCATAACTGTGGCGGGCTATCTAGTTGTAAATTGTTACTCACATAACCAAGGCACAGAGAATTTGAAGTTGGCTGGGAGTGTCTTAAAGCAGGACAGGAAGTTTTATGGGAACTGGTGGTATTCACAGTTATCATCATAATGCAAAGTGAAATTAATGATTTCTCTTATATGGAAACCCCAAAATATAATTTTAAAAGCAAAATAAGAAATAGATGATAGAAAATGGGTAAATAGGGTTTGTGTAGATGGGAAGGGGACCTGGAGTGGGAGAATGGGAGCATGGGAAGGAGAAGTAAAAATGATTAATATGTGCTTATATGTGTGTCAGTTTCCAAGATGAATATAAACATTAGTAATCACAAAAATACATTTATAAAAAGTAAGGTTTCCAAATAACATACTTTTGTTTGTTAATATCCAATCTAAAAAAATCATCATTATCAAAACGTTATCAGTTCATCCCTCCCTAGTGTTTGAGACTGAGAAGCAAGATCTTTAGCACCATACACCCCTCATTGTGGCAGCTACAGTGTTGCAGGGCAAGGTATCCAGTCTACATTTGAGTAATGGTATTTCTGATGAAGAGTCAACTTAATTTTTAATTTTCACTCTTTTGCTAAACTAGAATATTTTTGCTTAATTTTCATAAGTCTACTTATTGTAACCCGTGTTAATTAAAATTCTGATAGCACTTGATTCAGATGTCAAATATATTCTGTCTCTGTCATGGTCCAGGCATCGTGCTAAAAGGCACCAGGGAGATGATGGTGAGCAAATAGCTCCAGCCTTACTGCCTAATGGGGTAAATCAATGGTAATCAGAAATCATACACGTAATGTCAGACTTTAACTGTAATCAACGCCCGGATGGAAGGAGTACAATCACAGGACACCTAGACCTGTCGGTGAGGGTGAACTTCCTGCAGAGCTGTCACTGTCTTGAGGTCTACAGGAAAATGCATGTTCCTTGGCCTTAGAAGGAAAGGGAATTAAGTATAATCAACTCTTTGCAACATGGTCTTCCTTTTCAACATCTCTTCTCAAGATAATTTTTTGGGACTTTCAAAAATTTAGCTGATTGGGCAGAACTTGTACATCATAAGAACATACTCTAAAAGTCTTTTGTTGTTGTTGTTCTTTGTTTTAGTTTTATTTGCTGAGAGGCACAAAAATTTGAGATGATTACAATTCTTCCTCAAAGCTTTAGAGGATCTCTATTGTGAAATTAGGGTCCTTCTAAGATCACAGTACATTACCACACAAGCATTTTGTAAAAGCTATATAGGCAGAAGAAAAATAACATATGGAATGTAATTAAGTGTGCTCTTGCAAATTCCTTTGTCTTATTGAAAATCTTCTTTTACCTTGCTCACTACCTGAGGTCACACTTTGTATCTTTATAAGTCTTCATATATTAAGATTACTTAATTTGATTCTATACCTAATAACAAAAGAAATTAAAATTTTTCCAAAAGCTTACCTCGAGTCCCACTGAAAATGCTACTTTTCCTTGAAATCTGGAGAATTTAATAAATTTTAACTTAGTTTTGTCCATCATGGGATAAATATTTGACTGAATCACCTTATTGAGGGATTAATGACTTTGGTTGTATTTTTAATTTACTTTTTAGTATACCAGGGATTTTACTTTCCTCCAGAGCTAATAAAATACAGAAGTATGTATTTATATTCATTTCATGTAGTTATATTTAAATTTTATCTAAATGCATTAATGATTTAATGTTCAAATGCAAAAATAATTATACACGTTTTCCTTCTCCCAACATATTTGGGCTTTTCCCTGACATTTTACTTTTAAAAAATACTGCACTGTTTTGCTAACCATATGTAGAGGCAATAATCAATAGTATTTTTCAAGTTATTCTAATTTTTACAGAAAAATGGCTTTTGAAGGTGATTTTTTTCTTGATAGTATAATTTGTTTTCTTCCACTTTGGCCAATAGTAATTTTTTATTGTACTAATATTGTTTGTCTAATATTCAGCCAATTTCAGACATAATATTACTGAACATAGGTGTCATCTATCAAAAGATATACCTATTGATTAGTTATGGAACAGCCTTATTTAAACAGCCTGTCTAGAAGTGTGAAGTGAATATAGATTTACATGAAAAACTCAGCAAGTAATACTGATTAAAGTTATAATAGTAATCATTATTATTTACTTAGCCAATGTGGACTATAAAAAAAATCTTGTAGGTTCCAAAATATTCTTACATACATTGAGTAGACTCTACCTTCAGATTCGTATGTTCAGTACTATAAAGCTCATTGCAATGACTGTCAACTACTATAATAAAGATATTTTCTGTACATTTTGCTAAAGTAACATAAGTATTCTCTCTGTGGAGACTTTCAACAATAGCAACATTTCATTTACTTTAATTTTCCCTCTTGTGCTTAAGGCCTAGATCTTGTTCTACCAGATAATCCACTCTAATTAAAAATATAAGGGAAAATCACTCATGTCAGTGTTCTTTCTAATGATAGTAGAACATTTCAAATAATAATCATAAAATATGTAAGTATCAAATATTGTTTTATATATATCTTTAAATATCTATGAGTAAGAAAGTTAGAATTTGACAACTTGTCGTTTCCTGGTAATAGGATGAAAATTAAAAGTGTATAGCTTTGGTGGGTTGAATAGTGACCTCTAAAAGATATCAAAATTCTAAACCTTACTTGGAATGTGACCTTACTTAGATGTGATTAAAGTATGAATCTCAAGATGAAATCATCCTTGATTTAGGGAAATCCCTAAATCTAATGATGAATATCTTTAAAAGAGTCAGAGAGAAGATACAGAGAGATAGAGGCAGCAAGTGATGTAAGACATAGGTAGAAGTTGGAGTGATGAATCTAAAATCAAGAAACACAAAGTATTACTGAGCTATCTGACTAAGAGAAACACAGAATGGACTCTCCCTCAGAGTCTCCAGAAAGAACCAATCATGCTTGATTTCAGCCTTCTGTAAGGAGGTGTGTAAGAGAATAAATTTCCTTTTTAAGCCACTTTATTTAATTTGTTATGGTAGCCCTAGGAAACTAATATGCATACTTTTAGTCTCTGCCTTATTTTCAATGTTTGCTTTATATTTAGTATTTTTGGTGTTTTCTTTTGTACAATGTCAAGAGATATTGCAAGTTAAATTCTTAACTTTAACTTTACTTTACTCTTATGATATTCATAAAAGAAATAAGGAATAAAAGTTACTTCTTGTTGTTTACAAACTTCAGACAATGTAGAATCACCAACCATCATAACATTATTTTAAATTGTTTAGTGAAAGAGAAACATAGGAGTCGTTGTTGGTGTGAAGAAATAGTATTGTATAGAAATTTTCCTAAAATTCATAGCAAAAATTCATATTTATTTATAGGGTCCCTGGACTTCTTAATATTTAGTGTCTTACCCCTTCCGTCCTTCACTTCTTCATCCTAACACCTTCCTTCCAACAATGGGAATGCTTTTTAAAATCAAGAATTGTATAGAAAAATATTGAAGTGATTCTACTTAATTTTTATATACAACTAACCCTTTTTATTTTATCCTTAAATATATAGTGCAGGTATTCAGTGTATAGTCTATTTTCTTATTGTTTCAGACATGTGCAATACTATATCCAGTACCTGCCAGTCACACACACACACACACACACACACATACACACACATATATATACATGCATATATTTTAAGTATTTGAGTTATTTTACAAAATAATGAACTTGTGCATTTTCACAGTTGTATCACCTACCAATGAAAAATGTCTTTTTCCTAAATTTATAACTTCCTCATCTATTTACATCATTCTCTTTTTCTCCAGAATCCAGGTTGTTTAAAATAATTTTACATCACTTCATATAACAGAACTAGATTCTTCATAGCTATTTTGAGTGTCCTTTATAAAATTTAACTATATCAATTATTCTTCAAAATACACATGTATTTGAGATTTATCAAACATTTTACTGCTTTTTCAAATGGAAAAATAACAGGAAGGTCAAAGAATATTTCATAAACACCTCAGATTTGAAGAACACCTTTCTAGTTCTTAAAAAAACAGTATAACAGCATATTCTTGTGTACCATGCTATAATTAAAAAAAAGCATATTTTTATGTCCCACACTATCATTTAAAACCATGAATATATGAAAATTATATTTTGAGCAATATATGTATGCATATACATTCACATACACAGAAAAAGTAAAATTTAGCCAAAACAAAATCCACTTTTGGTTGAGGACTTTCAAATGAGAAAAATGCATTGCTCTGACTCTTTATGTGACAGCTTAATAGTATGTATTTCGTGAAATATTAAATTATGGTATGCAAGTCTTCCCAGGCTGGAGAATTCGTCTTGTTAGTCTCAGTGGCCTGGACAGTACTTTACAGATGAAAGTAAACTGCATTTGCACAGTCGCTCACATTATGGAATAGTACCCTACTGAACACAATAAATCTCTGTAATTTTTCAAACTTTGTATAGATAATACAAAAGATGATGACCCTTGCCATAAATTGTTCCTAGGACATCAATGTTATTTGTTGAGGTGGAGCCCGATGTACTCCAGTGGAGTTTTCACAGACACTCAGATCTAGGTCATGATTTGAGTAACAGTCCTTATGTATTTGCTAACTGATGTGTCATTTCCATCATTTATCTTTCACCTTAACAGTTAAACTAAAAGAACTGATTCCTAATTATTGTAATCCAGACAAGATCATTAATTTTTTGTATATGTAGATTTAATGTTATAGCAGACACTGAGATTCACAGCGCTCTGACCAGAGCTGAGTACAAAACAAGCCACATAGTCAGTCAGGATACAGCAGATGAATTGAAAAACCATGGATAACAGTCAGGTGATTATCAGAAAGCTATTTGTCTCATTTTTAACAGAGACATCCATAAATAGGGCAATTTATCAGGCATTTCACAACTTCTACTATAACTTTAAATTTTAAATTATGTTGTGTTCTTACAGCTATTTATATTAGCAGCCTGCTGCTCACTGTTTTAGAATGAGTCATCATAGGTATCTTAACTTTTTCTACTTTTGTTACAAAGCATATTTTTGAGCGCTTATGGTTATAATTGATTCTGTTTGTATTGCAAGAAAGTCTTAAGGGTTCTAAGTTGTCATGTGCTTAATGCTTTTGTGCTAAGCTTTTTAATAGGATGAGTTTAAAATCCAGACCTCAGAAAAATTTCAGATAAGTCATAAACTCTCCTCCTATTATTTACTTTTATCCACTTTACTTTTTGTGTAAGTCTTTGTCATTCACTGTGAATGTTTTGAGCTTTGTATATTTCTCCCTTTTGCTCTGTCTTTGTAACTTTTATTTGAAGTTTCCTTTTTTATTCTGTTCTTTTAAAGGTTACCTGGGTCACTGTTTCTTACACTTCTGTGCTTTAGTCATTATATTTTATAAAGTGGCCTTATGACCCAGACACTTAACCCTCCTTACCATTCTCTCCCCATGATCCTCAAGTTGAACAGCTGCTAGAAATTATACCTATTCTACATAGGACTTAAATACTGAAAACAAAAATTTTACTTGTATTTTTTCAACTTAAAGTGAATGTCTTTTGCAAAGTAAATTCACTTTAACTTTTAAATTCACTTAAAAGGAGTGGAGGTATCTTAAAACATAATCTTTTGATATATTCAGGTTGTTGAGAGTTAAATCCACAAATAAAACAGCAGCACCAGCAGCAGTTCTTTTTCACTTCATGTAGAAAGAGCAGCCTATGCACTTTGAAACCTGCAAAATTACAATTTCAAGAAGGATTAGAGATCCTTTCAGAACAGATTCAGATATTTTTACATGAAGTTTTTCCATTCACCATCACATTGCTCTAGCACTGTCCTTTGAGGTGCAAAGGCCCATGCAGACCTTTTTTGAACTGCCCTTCGTTTGTTCTGAGGTTTTAGTATTCCTTTATGTTATACATAAGCTTCAATGACAATAAGCAAATGCTGGGCAGGAAGTGAGAGAACCTCCAGAAACAAAGCCAACCTGGCTGTGACATGAAATGTTTCTCCCTAATGGTACTGTTGCCTGCTTGCCTCTCCTCTGGTCACTGGCTGGGCATTTCCCATGGAATTCTGTCCCTCTGCTGGAGACATTGTAGAGACACTTGGAAATAATATTCCTCCTGGTTACTATGATTGTTAAATGAATTTGTGACATTATGTTTGATTGACAATTATATCAAGAAAGTTAGGTGGGATTATTACATGGAATTTTATTTTTAAAGCCTTGCACTGAATTTTCACCATCAGTCATGGTTTTAAAGGAACTACTCATTCACATTTGGTGAGACTGTTTAAACAGTTTTTACTACATTTTTCAAAGATTCCATTCATTTGGGATAGATAGGAATATTGTTACTTCATACTAATAATAATAGTCATAAAAGTAATGAGGAAGAAGAGGGGTATTACCCTATATCAAGATAATTTTGTACAACCCCAGCATTGGACTATGCATATCATGAAGTTAAATTCTGTGTTTAACCCTTAATATGATCCATGCAGTGTGCCATGCAGCAGACAGAGATTATCTCAAACATTGTAAAAGCTCTTCGGAGAATTTTATCCCCATTTTATAAATGAGTAAATTCACACTTAGGGGCAAAGTCACACATTCCTTCTAAGCAGTGTCAAGCCTTATTCAGGATGACTTTTCAGAGCAGAAGAGAGCCTGAGGAATGTAGGTAGAGAAGGATGGAGTTTAGGACACAACAAACATCAACCTTTGTAAGTGCAAGATTATTTTGTAGTTTCATATTTTGAAGTCATAGATTATCTGAAAGATAAGAAAAGTGCAAATACTTTTAAGGCAGAGCAAGATTTGAGGTATTGGCAGTAAAGCTTCAATTAAAGCTTCTAATTTTTCGTTAGAGTAGGCCAGCCATCTCTCAAATGAATGAATGAATCTTACATTAATTAAAATTAATTAAATGTTAGGCCCCACTCTATATCAGTGGCATGTGCAGTACCACTGAAAGGAAGAGTGCCTCTTAAGCAGCTAGTGGTTTTGTAATATTTCTCATTGTCTTTGAAAATAATGAAACCCACATTTCAATGTTAATGCAATCACTAATGAAAAGAATCTTGTACTAATAGAGGGAAAAAAAGGACTTTAGAGCTCATGTACTTCATCCTTGCCCAATTAGGGTGAAAAATGAAGTCCAAAACAATGACCTTGACTTACCCAGACCTACAGGCAGTTACTGTCTAAATTACTTCTGGTGAGAACCTTCTTAGAAATAACCTTCTATTGTGATTGAGTATCAAAATTTATATTTTAAAATAGTATAGTTTTTCCTTCAGCGAGTGTTGATTTTATGCAAGATTTTTGAAATTTATCATGAGGCATTTTAGGTTATTCAGTACATACATTGGATGTGTTTTATTCTAACATAATTTTTATTTATCAATATAATTATATGTTTGCTAATTTCCAAAATAATGGTAACAATTATTAAATTATTGAACTTGAAATATGTGAGTTAGCAAAAAGACTAGTTACCTATAATGCCCAAACTTTGAGGCAAATATTGCTAATACTCTCTTATTTATTCTTTCAGTCTTTTTTCCCTAAGAACATAACATATTAGTTTTTTAAACTTCACACATTGATGCTATACATATTATAGGTTTACATATGTATTGTATTCTGTCTTTAATAATAAACTATCATATTATTAAATAGTAATCTATAATATTATTCTCAGTTCCTCATAACTTCAACCAGTACCTCATTTTTGATATTTTAGATGGGTCTAGAATTTTTGCCTTAAAAAGTAATACAGAAATAAAACTTTTCATAGAAAAATCTTTGAAATTTTTCTTATTTACTTAATTTATTAATACACCACAAAAATGTTAACTTCTTAACTAAAGTACCAACTTTCTATGATTTGGTCTCAGTCCCCCATTTTTATGGATGGGATGTTTGTGCCCTTCCAACCCCCAAATCCATATGGTAGCATCAAAAACATCAATATGATGGGTGTGTTCTTTGGAAAGTAATTAGGTCACGAGGGAGGAGTCATCTCACAAGGGATAAAGCCCTTATTAGAAAGCACCTCAGAGAGCCCACCAGCCCTTTTTCTGCCATCTGAGGATGAAATAAGAAGCCAGCAGTTTATATGTATCCCTGAAGAGGTTCCTCATTAGAACACAACTTTAGATGACCTTGGTGATACCTTCAGTCTTCATGGTACCTCAGAACCTCAGCCTTAAGAACTGTGAGAGATAAATAAATAGATTATTTATAGAAATAAAGAAATAGAAATAAATTTCTGCTGTTATAACCCAGTCTGTTGCACTTTGTTATTACAGTGTTAAGACAACTATCATTGTTTTTTTAATTCAGTAAAAAAATTGTCAAATGATGCATAGCTTTATTTTTCTGCCTACTTATTTTTTAACATTTGCCCCCAATACATTTAGTTTACGTATTTTATTTCACAATGGTATACTGAACGTCTGTGCTTTCAATATTTTCATCCTACAAATGAACCGTCATAATCCTATTTTAAGTAAGAATGCAGTAAAGGCCATAGTACAAGTTCTGTTAATTAGGTGATGTCTGCAGTGTTACTACCATAAGAAAGAGCAAGTCATTTCATTTCAGCTAAACATGATCCTGTTCATCTTGTATGATGGTAACTAAGAGAGACCAGTTGACTATTCATGTATATTTACCGTATCTAGAGAAAAACAAGCACAGGTTTCCTTGTCAGTTGATAAAATTCCATTAAAAGATGTACTTCTGAAGTAGCAGTTAAAAAGAAATGACTGTTGGGCTGCTCACATCTTCATAAACAATTTTCATATTCACTGGGCGGGGCCCTTTTACCCTGTTTCCTGATGTCAAGTGTCTCCCAGGACTCATTTGTACCGTTCATAACTATGGGTTCTGTGGTTTCTTAGCTCATGCTTTACAAACAAATGAGCTTTTCCATTTGTTCCTAATGACTTTGGTTTATACAAAGGGATCTTAAACTGTCTCCAGAGCAATCATTTTGCTAAAATGTTATTAGAACATCTTCTCAAATTTAGCAACAAAAAGGGATTTCATTAACAATGGAAGTCATTGGGAATTGAGGGCCCTTAGCATATTCAGTAATTACCAATCTTGTTTTGTTTTCAGTGATGAGTAAAAACGATCTTGTGAATTGTACATTGATTCTTTATCTAGTGGATAAATAAGGAATATAAGGAATTGATGGGGTAGGAAGAGATGCTAGAAAAATCATAGCAGTATTTTTGGACTAATCAGCTCTGTCTTTGCTATCCAAAAAGCCATACGAACCTCTGCAATTGTATTCCCTAGGCTCTGTTAATAGAGTCATTTCTGTCCTGAGATTTGGGGGGATACGTACCTAAGGCTGAGGGTCAACGTGCCATCAATAGGCTCCATATTATACATGTAAACAAACATGTGTTTCATTTTCATAATAATTAAATTTGATCCATCTGCTATGCACAAATGAACTGCTGCTGAGAAGTTGGACACTTGACCAGCACTTTCGTGCAAAGTACATACAAAGAACAGATTGTTTAATTCAGTCTTTTTTTTCTTCATTTGCAGCTGCAAATACAGAGACAGAAAATCCCCTTACTTGAGACAGTTTGACTTCAAAGGCCTTCCAAGGACAATTGTGCTAAATTTCTTCGGGGTTTTGGTCATTTTTACCAATACTTTATTTCTAGATGTCTTTCCAAAATATTTCTCATCTCTGTATGTATCTCCAGAATGATGGCTATCTTGCCTTCTCCTAGAGCTCTGGAAGGACTTGCACAGTCTCTCCACTTGAGGGACAATGGAGACAGCAATGTGAACTCTTGACATCATAGTTCCTCTTTGTGGTCAGCATCAAGTAAAAAGATGAAAAATACCAGTTCTTGGCTACATCCTAGGGAAAGAAAGATGCCCACTCTTCTCCACAACAATCCAGAGAATTAGTACATGCTTCATCAGTCTTAGAGCTCCTCCAGATCTGCCCAGTCAATCCACCTAAGGGAAGACCAAACACCAGTTTGAACCAGAGGACAGCATATATCCTGCCTAATGCTCAGAGCAGATGGGGGTTGGGGTGAGATTTCTGATCTTAGTTTTCACCCAGAAAGGAAAAAGTTGATCTCTTGCATCCTTACCCAGTTTCTCTAGAGCTGCCCAAAGAACCAACATCAGCCTTTGGAGTTCTGAAGGATCTGATGTAGTCTAGCCACCCAAGGGAGAACAGAGACCATAGGCTGGACTCATACACTACAGCGAGTGCCTCCCTACCTCTGTACAGAGGAAACAGACAAAAAGCAGCACTGTCCTCTTCTCTCTGGGAAGGCAAAGGGTCAGCAGAGGCATCAGAATCTTCAAGATTGGGCACAAATGGAAACAAAGCTTTTGTAAATAAGGAGAAGAGGAATTGAAGAGAAGGGAGGGGAATGGGAAAAAAAGAAGCAAGCAGGCACCTTCCCACTGGTACTGAAAAAGCTGATGGAGACCCCCTTCAACCCGCCCACGGGAGGCCTGCCTGAGCATGGGCAGGGTTTCTGCATGGGTGGAGGCTAGTGGGGGTGGGGCTGGGGAGGTCTAAGGTAAGGGTGAAGTGGTGGGGGGCCAGGGATACATCATGTACGGGTACAAATTCGTTATGATGAATGTGATTTTATATATATATATATATATATATATATATATATATATATATAGCACTGATACAATTAATTGAAAAAAAGAATGGCATAGAAATTGTTTTCAAAACTCCTTTTGAATAAAAGACATTGCTGTATTCATCCAGTCACTAATTTTTTAATATTACTACATAATCTTTTAGGTAAAATCTAACCAATGAAATCTTTATAAAAATTGTGCAAAGTAAGGTCTGTCTTTACCTTCAACACGATGAAGTTTTTAATTAACAATAAACCACCATGGGTTGCTTTCTTAGAATACCACTAAATGTTAGAGACATTGTCTACTGTACCGGAGTATCGCTGCTGGATGAGGATGTCTGGGAATTCATATGGATGAAATTCCACTCCACCACGGCAATTTCTGAAAAGAAGATATTATTGGAAGCCTTAACTTGCAGTGATGACAGGAATTTATTAAATAGGTGGGTCATTTAATTTTCTGAATTTGTTTTTGTAATAAAGGTATTTTCTAATCAAACTGTTCTGAAGTTCATTGTATTTCATTAAATGTATATATTATGTTATTTTATATATTATAATATGTATAATTTATATGTACACCTTCCTAAGGATAAGGAACTCTTCCATGTTAACATGATTAAAGTCACTTAAGAAATATCTGTGACAAATTATTTGATATAATTTATATATGTGTGTAAGAAAACATTTCACTATGAAAAGATTTATTTACTGCAAAAATTTTTAAAGGGGAGTTTGTAATCTCAAATCAGACTTGTGAATTCCTGATCCCACAGAAATTTTTAGAGTTGAATTAATGTATTTAATGGAATAAATAATAAATTTGGCCTCCTCTATTTTTATAAACAGAAATTTGCTGCATTAAATTTGTATTAGGAAAGTTTGCACTCAACTATTATTTTGAAGATTAGGAGAAACAAGATTATGTAATTTTTTAAGACTATAAAAAATATTTGTTACTGCCTAAGAATTTTTCCACAATTCTACTTTATAGGCTTCTAAATCTGTCCCTGAATTCAGAGGTTGTGCTGGATCAAGATGCAATTGATGTCATAATTCATGTAGCTCGAAATCCACATGGCCGAGATCTTGCCTGGAAGTTCTTCAGAGATAAATGGAAGATATTAAATACCAGGTAGAAATAAGAATTCAATTATGCATACCAGAATGAGTAAAGTAGACATAAGAAGCATAGGGCCCAAGTTTTGTGTTATAGCTAAGATTCAAATAATACTGTAAGATCTTTAAAACAGTCAACCAAGATGCAGTTCTACTCTGAAATTGAGAATTACTTCAGAAATTAGATAGCACTATCATTTGTTATACATTAATAACCCTAATTAATTACATATGAACATAGCAACTTTCCTGGAGATTCCATCAAACTGTTCAAAGTTGAAGAAACCTTATCCTAAGGTTTCTATATCCTGAACATGTTATAGAAAACCATTCATAAATAAGATATTGTAGTGTTATAATAAGAAACTTCTATAGAATTGTTTGAAACATAAATACCATAAAACATCTAAATGAAGCCATGACATCGAGAAGAAACATTAATCATTTGAATCATTATATGATTTCAGTTGCAGTAGAATTCTTTTCCAGGATGTCTTGTTTCGTGTTGAAAATTCTTCAGCCTTGGTTTTATCAAATGTTTTATTATATATTTAAATTTATTATAATAAGTGCTAATGTATTACTCTGATAATCTCTATGGTATTTTAAAATTAAATTTCTTATAGAGTATGTAAATGCTGGATGTTCTTTTCATACATAAATGTTCCCAGATACTAAGTCAAATTATTATTCTGTCTCTTCAAAACTAACACAAAAATATTATATTTAAGCACACCTTTCTCAGTTGCACTGGTATAATGAGTTCAACTGGAAATCATATGTCATATTAGAAACATTTCTATCCACAGATATACTGATGATATTCCTTTAAGGCACATTGACATTTTTATATTTTCAGTTCAGAACTTGGAGTGATCGGAAGATTAGAGCTTGCTTTGCTGGCATGCATATAATAGAGTCATGTAACAGTCAGGCAGCTAAGGTGAAATTAATATATATGAGCACTTCTTTTAAAAAACGTCAAATGCCTACCAATATGTACACAGTTTCATTGGTTTTGTAGATCAGAGTTCAGTGGAATGTATCTATATGTATACATTGTTTATTGCCCACCAAAAATGTTTAGTTCCTAGTATGCTTAATTTGTCTCTCAGAGTCTATGATCTCCACACAAAAGTTTAAAAGGTTGCAGTTTCACAGTAGCTACAATACAGTAGTATTTATTTTGACAAATAAAAGTGTCCTCTTCATCTATCCCTACTTCTCTGTCCTTTGATGGTAAAGTTCATGGGGAGGTGCTTTCCAAGATACTCTTTTCTTCTCACTCTTCAAGGTTTTCCTTCTAGTTTCAGTCACTTCCAAATCTATGTCTCTATCTCAAACATTTCACCTCAGCGACAGTCTGATAGATAATATCCCATTGTGTACCCTCTATTGGAGTTTACATGCAATGCTAAAGCTATCATTATTTACACACTTGGAAATCTGCAAAGGGATCCTTGACATCCTTGCCTTGACATATTTAACAATTACTCTTGAGTTCTTTTCAATTTAACACTTCCAAATGTTTCTTGAGTTATTCCTTTTTTCCTGCTACCCCTTTCCTAGTGCAGGACGGTATCTCTTGCAATACCCTTACAATAGCCTTCTGTCTCCCTGCCGTTATAATTACACTCACCACACCACTATACACATACATATAACCCCATTCCCATTGTTCCAAGAATCTTTCTGAAAAGCAAGTGTGATTATTCACTTGCAGTAAAACTTTCCATAGTTCCATGCATTATTTAAAATCTAAGTCCCTTAATACTTTCTTAGCCTTTTTCTTCTACCTCTAGGCTTACAGTTTATGCACGCAGCTCCTAACTACTCATAACTGCCTGCACATGCCTTTGTTTATGTTGGTCCTCTACCTAAAATTACTTTCTCAGAACTCGCCATACTCAATCTAGAAACATCATTTCCTTGAAACCATTCCCAAGACCCTATAGCTAGATACCATCTCTGAATGCTGCATGAAATTTTATCAATGCCATATTTAGTTACATTAAATGAGAATTATCTGTTTACATGTGTAGCTCTACAACAAGTTAATAAAATACCTTCAATAAAGTTATGCCTTATCTTCGTCTGAGAGCATAACTAAAATCAATTGAGGTGCCCTGAGAAAAAATTAATTATTTTCATTAATATATAGTTGGCTAATTCTGTAACCACATCTTGATTATATATGATCACTGATATTGTTATCAAATGCCTCTTTGTTTTCTTTTACATAGCTATTTCCATAAAATATTTATAGTGCTAGAATTATAAGAAATTATATCAGTTATCCAATTTATCCCCCTTATTTTATAGAATAAAAAGCTAAGTTCTTCAGAAGCTCAGTTACTTATGGTCCCCTAAATTAGGGAAGCATTAGAAAATCTCTTGTAAAAAAAAAAAAAAAGAAAATTAAAAATAAAAAAGAAAATCTCTTGTAAAGTCAGTTTGGCCTTTGCTTCCTAAGACCCAGAGTGTTATTTTTAGTATAATTATCTTCGTTCTAAAAGTATAGTAGCAATATGATACAGTAATATTCAGGATAGAAATCCTTAGCAAAATAGAGACAAATTGTTAAGAGAACTCCTTCCACTTACCAATTCAAATTATTCATTGTCTTCAGTCACAAGTCAAGCAACTGTGTTGGAAGTACAAGAATTATGCAATCCAAATGAACAATTAGATATTCTCTGGTCAATGGAAGTATTGAGAAGTAATCTAAAAATCTTTATAGTACTATTTCTTCAATAATTACCTATAATAATAACTTTGAAACTTTTTCTTTAATCTTTTGAGGTATGGAGAAGCATTATTTATGAATTCCAAACTTATCAGTGGAGTTACAGAATTTCTTAATACTGAAGGTGAACTCAAAGAGGTAAATATTTTGAGATGAATTCTAATTCTTTCCTTTTATAAATGTATGAAAGTATATATTTATCTACACCATTTCTTTCTATTGTACTCCATGAGATTCATACCAATTCCTTTTACACACACACACACACACACACACACACACACACACCACCTATGTAAAAGAATTTTCTCAATTCATTATTTTCAAAAGGTATTTCTAATATAATGGACACTGAATGTCTGAAAAGAGAGTTTGATTGTAATTATTTCCAAAGCTGGATATCCAAAATCTATTCTAGAATCTTTGGTTTGAGTAGCCACTCCTCAGATGATTCTATGACTGCAGTTTAGAACCCAATAACCAATAACACTTTCATGTAAGTGATGCAGTATTTGTAAACAGACTAATGTTAGCCTGAGTCTCACTGCTTTCTTTTCAATTCCTTGCAGACAAGAGACAATAATGGACATGATGATAATGCTTCATGCTGTCTAGCCTGCTAAATTGAATGAATTTGTATGTGGGGAAGGAACATATCTAGTAATACACATTGAAATTAAACTTTTGCTTGGTACAGTCACAAATGAATTTTATTGATGAAAATAAATTATATTTTTTTTACTGAATATATAGAGTCCAGATTTTGGAGTACCTAACATGTCCTTTTCCTCTGGTTTATTTTTCTGGAAAGGTAAGCAAGCTAGGCATTCCTTCTTTCCCCTCACTCCCATTAACTCTAAAAGAGATGAATATGGAATGGGGAGGGTTAGGAAGGTAGGATAGAGGTACAAAATTTAGATTATTTTAATTGATTATAATGAGTTGAGCTTCAAATACCTACTGCCTTTTCCTTTGTTGCTCTTCTCCATCAGAAAATATAGCTGCTATTTCATATCGAGAATCACATTTCCTTCGTTTTTCAGTGATAGAAAGCCTGATGCTGTGACCCAGAGTTAATCCCATCAAACATCATTCCCTGAAGCATCAAGCCTGGCCTTAATATCTTCTAATGTTGCCCAGTTTCCTGAGATGATCTCCCATGTACTAACTTGGATTCTGTCACACTGTGAGCTGAGCTAAGCTAAGGCTCTGATAGTAATGATTTGAAATTCAGTCTTTATCCTTGCCATGTGTATTCCCAACCATGAAAGATTTGGTTGGAAATCCCGGAACATTGTTTTTACTACTTTTGCAAGTATTAGAAGCTAAATGGAAAGGACTTTTTCATAACCATAACAAACAGAAAAAAAGAACAATTAAGTTAATGATTGCTTCCAGTTTTGTTCGAATTTAAATAAAGAACTTTTAATGTCTTGATTTTACATTCAATACTCTGGGAACCAATGAAGGACTTAATCATGACTGGAGCAGTTCAAGTGAACAGAAAAGTGAAAAATCTGTTTCCCCTTTCTTCCCCTTTTCCCTTGCCCTTGGTCCCTTCTTTCTCTTTTCTCTCCTCTCATCTCCTTCAGTCCCATTTCTTCATACCTCCTGCCTGTCCTTTCTCCCTTCTCCACACCTTTTTTAACTGCTTGTTTTTCACATTTTCCTCGACTTGATAACATCCAGGCCATAATGAAAAAAATCATTTAAACGCACATTTAATTGATTTATTATATATTATTTTGTTTTACTTTTTTAACCTGTACAATTTGAATCTTTTATTTAATTGCCATTTTAGGTGTTCCAAGGTCCCCCCATTGTGAAAGGTACAATTTCAAAACTGAAGCTAAATTGTGGCTTTTATTCCATTATCTTTAAAGCAGCTAACTTCACAATCCAAATTCTCAAAGGAATGAATCAGCGATAAATCCTTCACCACAGAGTGACTTGTTAGTTTAACTGCTTCTGCCAGAGGCATTTTCATACTTTCATCATCTAACCATTGTCTATGGGATTGGGGAGCACTATTTTCAGGTGGGATGCGAGAGTTAATTTATAATGACTATAACTTCTTTTCCTTAAATAAAAAGACAGAAAAATCCAGTCCCATTCCCTATATAACCATGGGGAGCCTCATAAACAGAAAATCCAATGTGCTTCCTTGGGGTACAGCACGTTCTTATTTTCCAGGATCATAGATTGAAAGGGAATCAACAGATTTATGAATTCTGAAAACTCATTTGCTATTTTATTTTAGTGATCTTCATTAACGTTAGTGACATTAGAAGAGAGAAAATTACGTTGTTCTGTGTTTCCTTCCCCAAAACTGCATTCTAGTACCTGAAACTGAATTTCTTTTCATTAAAGGACTCTGGGAGTCAGAACAACATTAGTTCACAAGGCCATCCATCATTTCCTTAATTCTAAACTAATGGACCTCTGACCTCATGGGATCTCAGAGGCCCTGGCCATTTTCCATTCTGATGTCCATTAAGCAGTCCTCTCCTGCATCTATTTCTCTTGCATGGTGAACTAATATACAACATTGTTGCAGGATCACATGGCTCCTGTGTGTCACAGACATCCCATTTACACTTTTAATGTTAAAGACTTATCCTTCATTGTCAGACAATAGCTAATTTTATTTATTGTTGTAAAGTGTATTATATTTTGAAATTTTATGATATTGGGGTCTGGAGTACACTGAAATAAGAGATTTTCAAAAAAAGTATTAAAATGGTTTAATAGATAAACATATCTAGAAGTTTTATGCTAAGAAAATTAGGGTGCACAAACAACACTGATATTTTACTAAATGTTAATTTACAAATGTGTCTAGATGTTCAAGATTTTAAAAAATAAAAGCCAAAAGGCATTAATATCTAGGAAACATAACTTTTTAGAAATGAAAAGCAGCAGAAGAGCCTACAAAAGAGCAAAGAAAGAAAGAAAACTGGAATGCTAAATGGCTTCCATCTATTCCAAGTCCTGTAAAGTGATGCAAGGGTCACAAGGCATTGCAAAAATGCTCTAGAAGCATTTAAATGGCTTCTTGGACCACGTGTTTGCTGTGAGAGCTGCAGAGGAGTATGGGCTATCAGATCAATTTATGGCAACCCTGCAAAGTAGGCCAGATGTGTTCTGATGGATAAGCTGCTCTTAAGATGCATGAGTCACCTCAGGCTCTCTGAGCTCACAAGGGAAGTATTTAGTGCACTTAAATAGTGATTTAAGAAATGAATCTCTAGAGACCATCCAGTTACACTGTCTATTGCAAGTTCTCTTGCGAGATAATCTGACCTACTATCCTTGTGACAATAAATGTTCTTATTCAGACTCACAGTTTGCCTTTAAGGAAGATGTAAGTGTTTTACTTCATGTGTTCAGGCTGGCTTCACAAAGAGGCCAAGAGCATGCTTCACAGATTTAAAGTTGCCAAAGAGGTATTTATCACTACCTGGCATATTTGGGGAATATCTAGAAAAATATAATGCAGAACATATTTTAAAAAGGAGAGATATATTTTTGATTAACATACAATATAGCAAGTAATGACACCACAATGTCATGTTTTTGTAATAAAGCATAAAAGTCAAAACATACAACAAAACTTATTATTTCTGGCTTTATGAATATAGCCTTTATAAATCTAAACATGAATATGGAAATACAATTGTGTTGCTGGTAATTAGCTAATTTTCAAATTATGATTCAAGTACTTTCTAGACTTTCTTGTTAGTATATAGAAGGGCAGTGCCTGAAATATTAGAGATAATGAATTCCTACCCTTTCTTTTTTCTTTATTCCTTAATGTGTGTAAATTTTATCCAATGTCAGATTAGTTTTTAGGATGCACACCAAAAATTGTTATGCATTGTATATTTTACGTGTTTCCTATAAAAGTGCAGTGATCTTGAAATCTTTACAAGGATATAGTTGTGAGATCATCAATTGTGAATGTTGCCAGACAGAGGGCTCTATAGGAAAGTAGATAAAAAATTTGGAGAAAGCCCATCAGTATCAGGTAATGAAAGAAACAGTGTCATAAACAAACAAATCTATCCATGACCTAAATTCTAAATTAATTTAGAAAGGTATAATTAAACATTTTAAACACCCTTTACCCTATTCCCCCTGCTCCTGAGCTTATCTTGATGCATTACATTTTCTTCCTGGCATATCTTCCATGTGGCGCCCACCATGTGATGAATCACATCCCACACTAATTACACCACATAATGTTTCCGTGTTGCAAGTTGATTTTTCACCTTCGACTATTAGCACTGCAATTGCTGGTTGGTTGCCAGTTTCTTAAGACATACCAAACAGAAAAAAACAAAACAAAAAAACCCTGGTAGTATTTAAATTGGAAGGGGAATACCTGAGTATTCCGAGTCTGAACTCTTTAAGTAAAATCTTATATCATTAAAAATTGTGACAAAGCACTTAAAATTCTAACTTAAATGCTCAAATTCTCTAGCTAAATAGGCCCATATTTCTCCTTCACTCTTTCTAAATCTAGTTACTTGGATGATTTCAATGTCATTAATCTTCCAGTTTTCATAGGCCTGTTACTTTTCTCCAACATCCAGTAAATTTTGTAATCCCTTGACATCAATGATAGTGTCAAACTCTATATTACTTATTTGTAGAAGAGGAAGAATAACTTTCTCTTTACAAACAAAAATGAACTTTAAATCTTATATTCAGTTTTTAAGACTATTTCATATATTGTGTATATGTTGTAATTATAACTGGTCTTTGTCATAATATCATCAAACTATTCTGAAGGATAAATATGCTTGTTTTAATTTCTACTGATAAAAAGGAAGCTGAATTTAGAACCATTTCACATGTAATGACCACTCTTTTTGGGGGGAGTCTTTTCATTTCAAATTGCACCACACCTAATTTATACTGCTTTGTTATATTGTATTTTGCTACTAAATATACCTTCTCCACTGACTATGTTACCAAACCAGGCCCATTTCTTCTGGTGCATATAAGCCAATCACTGAAATGATGAGTTTTATAAAAGACAGGGAATTTATTCAGGAGGCTGCCAAGTGTAAAGGCATGAAATTTTCCTCTGCAAGGATAGAGATGTTAGTGGGTTAAAGAAACAGGATGAGTTAAGGTGTAGGCCAAGGTGATTGACAGTGAAGTAATCAGTAGGGTGTACATGGGTGATCAGTCTTTATAGCTCTTCCTAGTATGCATGTACAGAAAATTCAGTAGTACTGTGATGGTGGAGTTTTTGGTTCTCTGACATCAAAGAGTCACTCATCAGTAGTTGTTTGATCCCAAGTGCAGAGTTGGTGGTTTGAATAAGTGTCGTTCAAGTCTCTGAAATGTAATGTGGGCAACTGTTAGCATCATCACTTACACATCAGAGGTGTTATCTATAGCAGTGTTGATAGGAGAGTAGTAATACATGCATTGGTCAGTTAAGAGAAAAATAAAGGAAGGATAAAAGAAAACAAAGGGAGGATCTCTTGCAGGTGAGAAGAGGTCCAGGGGCCCAACGGCAAGGGGCAAGGGGGAGGAGATGGAGAAATAGGTAGAATGAAGACGTGCCATGTACAGGATATAACCTCAGTGAATGTGGATATTATAAACATGAACTAAAATAAGAATGACAAAGGGGAAAGGGAAATTAGAGGAGGAGGGAGGGATGAAGAAGGAAGGGATTTAAAAAAAAAGAAACAATTTATGTTCTGTATATGTTCTGACTTCCCCATTGTAAAATGCACGTAACTGCAAACATGTACTGATAAATAAAAAAATTAAATTAAATAGAAATGAATAATCTAAGAGGTAGAGGATTTGTTCAGTTTTTTCCCCTTTTTCAGTTGGAGCACTCTGTTTCAAATGTTCTTATGCATATTGCACATGAGCTCATTTTAAGATATGCAGATTTACCATTTTACATTTCTATTTACAGCTAAAGAACTTCATGAAGAACTATGATGGGGTCGCTGCTGTGTCTTTCACACGAGCTGTAGAAACTGTGGAAGCCAATGTGCGCTGGAAAATGCTCTATCAAGATGAACTTTTCCAATGGCTGGGCAAAGCTCTAAGACATTAATATATGTCTTTTGTAAACATTTCAACTCCAAATTTTGTGAGAGGATCTGCTTTTTATGGAATGAGGAAAATGGTCAGATTTTGAGAGTTAAAACACGGGAGGAATTCTTTTTTATGTTTGTTTTTTGGTTTGGGGAGATTTTTTTTATTTGTTTCATTCATTCTGTTTTGCTTCCCTACTGGGTGTTCCCTAAAGAAACCCTTGCAAGTGAAACCTGCTGTGGTTGCTTCAGCTGTACATTCCTTGCTGTACAAGACCAAACATGGTAGTGGTGCATGTCAGTGTTGAAGTCAGTTTGGAAAAACATAGTCAGAATATTCTGTGCATGGATGTATGGTCCTGCCTGTGTTCCAGCATGCTTATTTAAAATGTCCGACATTTTATGTGAATATATGTTACATCCAAGATGGGCATTATGCAAAAGCACAAAGGTTATTGATGACAATCAGTGTTGCAATGAAAGAAAAGCTGAAAAAAATTTATTCTCAGTCTTGGACAATGGAGGGATAAATTAGCTCTGTAAGTGATCACTGTCGCTTATTTCAGCACTGGAATTGTCTGGCAATGATTATTTGTTGATAACTCACTTCCTTTGAGTTAAAGCTGTGTATACATTTAAAAGGCATATAGTGTAGACATATCTTTATGTACATAGGGACCGCCATATGTATATAGTATGTTGTACACAGCACATGTGCAGAAAATCTCTTCAGATGAAAGAAAATTTATCTCTTTTTATAAATGTATGGACATTTGGAAAAGGCTTAAAAGAATTTATATCAATCTCGTCCTTCCTGATTCCTAAATCCTCGATCCAATTTTTATCTACTTCCCAAGCAATTCTACTCCATGATGAGTTTTAAGAAAATTGACTCATAAAAAACCACTCTTCTAATTCTCCTAAGTCAATGGCAACCTTACGTATAGATTCTGTCACCATTTGGTTCAAATTTCAAATTGCATAAAGCAGTTGTGCAAATGTGTAATTATTAGTACTGAGAAAGTGTTTTTCATCTTGTTTGTCCATCTTACATTGGGTGGTACAGAGTTAAAAATTCTTTCTGTGTGTTGGTATTTGTGTCTATGTTGCTCTAATCCTACATTAAGCAACCATACCTCAATGGGTCTATTAGCACTTAATGACCTTTTATGCCAGTTGTGCCATCCCTTAAAGAGTTACTTTCCTTTTATTAATGTACAAAGTCCTTCTTTTGGCATTTACAACTGTGTTCTACCTGGGAATTTTGAATAGCTATTTTCATGGCTGTGTGTTATGTAACATGAGATTTTAAAATGATATTTTCACCTAGTAGGCAAGCTCTTCAATCATACTTAGGTGAATATGTTTTAAGCTACCATTATGAAATACCAGTACAACAATGATACTTAAGCTAAATGTTTGTGGACTATTACTTTCTTTAGGTTTTCCAAATGTATAATTCTTGCAAATCACTGAAACGAAGGAATTACAGAATTAAGTCACTCAATATCAAGAAAAATAGAGAGAATGAAACTGGAGCCATAGAATTATTTTAAATTTTTTATAAAATGAGCAATTTCCTAATTCATAAATTCTTAAAAGAAGTACCACCTAAAATAAATTTTAACATTTAAACAAGTAATACACTTTACTCATACTTAGATTTTTCAACACTTTAACAATTAACATACATAAACTTAATACTTTCTGTAGTGTTAATAAGGCATAGTAATGCTTAATATAAAATGTAAAAGTTATGCCACGTACCAAAAGTGATGAAATCCAATTACTGTGTATCATAGTTACAGGTCCTTAAGGGCAACTTCTACAACATTCTACAACATATCAATAAGTACCACACTGCTGTGCATGTCCCAGATATTCACTGTATCACTGTTCAATTCATGCAATAGATGATAAAAATTTAGAAGTGGATGTCTTGTTTTGTGTCATGAATTATTTAAAATTCTTAGTAGTTACGACTTTTTAGTGAAATCACCATTTTAAATTTTGAATTAGAAAGGCCTTTATAGTTCTTATCCCCTCCACAGTTAATAATTTTAATCCTCTTCAGTATTTTAGTGGCTTTGAACAACTGGCTTAGATACAATTCAAATCCTAAGTGTGTAATTATGTGCAATGTTCAATACCTCATATAATACTTGTTCAACAGTATAGTGGTACCAATGACATTGAAATGGCATTTTAGTTCCACATATTTTTCAACAACTTATCATTTCACATGTTGAAATTAAACATTTTTAGTTGTTTAAATAAGTAATATTTTCAAAATAATAAAATAGCCGATGATATCTCTTGGAATATTCTGTAAAATGTAGTTATAAAATTATATTTTCTACTTAGATTTTTTATCTTTTCTCTCTTCTTTGTCTATTTTACAAATCATATATATGCATGAAATAACAGTTGAAAGTGTCCAACATTTAGTCTTAAAAATTTACTGTGCCAATATATGTATGACAGCAAAACATGGTTTAAATTAGAAAGGACTAAATTATTTACTCCACGGAGTATTAATTGTCTCCAGATGATTTATAAATAAAAAAGATTTCCCATTTTTACACATTCTCCTTAAAATGTTCTTATAATCTTTGAAATTCTGAAAATACCAAATCTCATCTTTTAAGGCTAGATCTCCTAGAATTTCAGTAACATATATTTTTTGAGGCCTTACACTAACTTTGGTTTATCTTATTTTCAGGATAATTATATCATAGAACTGAATTTTTTTGTGGTAGTACAATTACAAATATTATTACTGTAATATCATACAAGGTTGTTAAGGTTATGCCATGTATTCATAAAATGCTTTTCATTTTCAAAGAACTTTTACACATGTGTTATTTTGTTATTGGCTCCTCACAAAACTACTATATGTGTGACTCTATATCCTGAAGATCAAACTGAAGCTTAGAGCAGCAACATGAACTATGTAAAATTGCAATTATTTTGGGAACCAATATATAATCACTTAAGCCTTTTAATATAGCTTTCCAACAACTAAATTATAAATACATGTTCAACATACCTCTATCCAGAATTTGTTGTAGATTTTGCAAATACTAGACCAGCATCCACATACATTATTAAATATATCTGCAATAATTATATTTTTAAAGCCATTCTGATTTGCATGATTTCAAACTACTAAATAATCATGTTAATGAGTATTGACTTTGGTCAATGCAAGTAGTCAGATATTGGGGGAAATAATGTACTTTACTGAGATATTTTGTTTTTTATATCTCTTGTCAAACCCCATTTAAATATAACTTTAAAACACTGCTAATTTATCTTCCTTTCAACAGAAACTTCCACGATCATACTAACAGTAGTAACAGATGGTCAGAATGCAGATAAAATACTATCCATCTAAATCATTGAAAATAATATTCAATGAAATGTTAATAAATCTATGCAGACCAAATTGCAAAAAAACATTTTTATGCAACTATTGCACTGAATTAGATGCCATAAAGGGATCCCACAAGATGTTTACAATAGTACATTTCATTAAAATCTACTAGCAATTAAAATTTTAAGTAATTCTTCTTTAAGACTTGGAGAACCTAAAATAGCTAGTTTCCTGAGAGTGTCAATGAAGTAACCACATATACTTATAAAAGAAGTAATAAAAGCACATATTATTAGAAATTTAGATTATCCCACATGATTTTTCTTTTATCAGAGCTCATACTCAAATGATCATTTGATATTGATGATGGCATAATTCAACTTAAAGAAATATTTACTGACTACCTTTTATTAACCTGGGCACTTAGTAAAGGTACAAGAAGAGAGATGAAGAGATCTAAAGGAATTCATATATAAAAATGTAAAAAGAACAAAGAATTTAGGAAGAAGTAAGAATAATGGCAACATGAAAAATAATTAGTATAAAAAAAGGTAAATCATTTTGGGTACAGATAATATTTAAATATTTTGCACATTTGTTCTCAAACTTTGGTATAATTTTTATTGTTTGATTTCACAATGCTTGTGTTTTATGGATATATGTAACAGTTCAAAATTTTAATAAAATCCTACAGTTAAAGCTATAGTAATTGGATTCAAAATTGGGATACCATTTATCCTTGAGTAAAGTCTTATCAGTAATTTAGCAATATTGTTTAGTTGCAGAAAAAATTTTTAGTCTGTATGAGAAAGTAGTTCAAGTTTTCTGAAGTAGTTTTAGGATATTTTCATATTTAAAATTTGTTAATTTCATGTTAGTCATATATTCTTTATTGGAGGGTCAATATACTTATCTATTTTTGGAAATAATTTATTTCTTCAAATTAACATAGATGAACTCGATTGCAAAATGTGCTTGTAAATTATTCAAGAACTTCAAACTTTAATCATACAGATGTAGCCTTCAGTTCAGTTGGCATTAATTAATGAGAAAATTTCTAAAATAAATATTTTGCTTAATGTGCTATAGATTCAGGAAAATCTAACAATAATGTGTTATAATAGCTTTTATTTTCAAATTTATATTATGAAATTTAATTTGGGGATTTAGATAAGGAAAGTAGTAAACATCTTAAGTACTTTTAGGAAAATTATTGAAAATACAAGTTTTAAAGTTAAATATGTTGCCTATGGAACACTGCATGTATTTGTTAAAATAAGTTTCTCACAAACTGAACCTACTACCAGTAGATAGTATGATTTTACCCAGAATTTGAAAACTACACTGTAAGACTTTTATTTTGAATATTTGGTACTTTATAGTGCATTGAATTTTTTGTGTATGTATTTTTCTTAGTTCATGTACTAATCACTAAGAAAAAAGGAAAATATGACTGAACTTTGTCTTACTCTGTATTAAAATGTTTTGTAGTATCTTAATATAAGTGAGCTAGGATATAGGGAAGGAGCAAAAATTTGAGAGCCTACTGAGTTTCAGGCAATTTATAAGTATCTCATTTAAAAACCCTATGAAATCTCATTAGTTCAAATTTATCAGTGAGTAGACTGAGGCTAAATGCTAGTTTACACACAATTAATTAATGGTATTAGATTGTATTCAAAATTCTTGAAAAGCAAGTTCTTTATGGTTTAAATTAGTGATTACTCTGACTCCAGCCTGCATCAAAACATGTTTATCCGTACAAACTCGTATCTAGGACATCTGAATACTTACCCCACTTTCTCATTGTGATTGGCTTGTTTGAAACAATTGTTAATTAATACATTCTGGTTTCCTACTTATTTCTTAACAAGCTAACCTCAGAGTATCTATAAGTAGTTTCATAGGCAATATTTTACATGCATATGTTTGTGTAGTGGGTTTTAAGCTATATCAAACAATTGACAGATACGACTGCCAATGAGCCATGAAAAATAAGTGAATACAGAGAATGGATTATGAAGCTCTTCACCAGCGGACCACAAAGATGAGATTAAACCTAGGTCTCTGGATGTAGAAGAGATGTATTTGTCTAATCAGAACTTTCCATACATAGAAGGAGGTCAAAGAATTATTTCTCCTTTTCCGCTTATAACTAGCTGGACCACAACTGCTTAATTTACTTGCAGTTACATTTTCAGTAGGCCTGCTGTGTGTAGATACAGTCTAAGATAACTACTGTGACTTGCTTCTCTGCACAGGTCAACTTGCTTCTAATGGGACACATTTTTCTCATGTCATATAAGTAAATAAAAGAATGAACCGTTTTGCAGAAAATATTACAGTGGAGTTAAGAACATCTACCTTGAATGTACAGTGCACTTATTTTTGAAGTTAATCATTCAGTAGCTCACAATATTGTACCTATAGGTTCACAGTATTGTTCCTGCTTTTATGCACAACTCTGTCCTCACCTTTACATAGTTTATGACTTAGCGGGTGAGAAATTCATTAATAAATTTTTGATATTAATTTCATTTAAATAGGTTTATCAGCTGTCATTTCTGAAGTACACAACATTTTAAAATATTATATTGTACATTTTAAAATATTATGTAATAGCAGCTTCACATGAATATTTCAGTGGTACCTGTACATTGCCGTATAGGAATATGTTTGCTATTTTTCATTGCTATGTCTTGTCCTTTTTGCATTTTAATAATCTTTGAAAACATTAGGCCTACAAAACTAAAATAGGCTAGGACTATGACACGTGTTTTTCAGTTACTTGAACACTAAAGAAAATTTTCCTTTAAGTTTTCATATTTGGCTTTTGATAGCACTGAATTTATCAGACATTGTTTCAAAAGTCCTATACAGACTATTCCTAATGAACTTGACTTTACTCAGTAACAAAGTTTATTTTCCTATATCTATTTTCCAACTGAACAGACTTATTTAAAATATGCCATATGGAAGCATTTTTCCCCTTTCTAATATTTTTTGATTTGAGAATTTTAAAAGATATCCTTTTAGTAAACACAAAAGCTTACCAAATAAAGAACCTTGTTTTAATTTAGCTAGTGAATGTTTTCTATGGTATGTCTTTAAAATTATCCAGCAAAAATTGAATGGGTATGTATTCAACATGAAATTTTTATTCCATTCTGATGAAGCACTAACAAAACGGATTTTTCTAAATGAGAAAATTTGTCTTCTGTATTTTAAATGGAACAAATTTGAATTTTGCCTCTGATAATAAAATTTTGTACAGTAACGTGTAATTCATCACTGTCTTAATTTTCTGACATGTGCAGATGAGACTAAGATAATAAGTTCAGCTTTTTAAATTATGCTTCTGTTTTCACTTGAGAATCCATTTAAAATATTTTGAGTATACGTACTATAGCGATCCAAGAAAACAACAAAAAAAGCATTCACTTCTGAATGGGCTTTAGAAAAACACACACAGTGAAGCTAAAATAAAGAAGTATGTATTTGTGCTATACTGTAGAAAGAAAAAACTACCAATTCAGTCTACTTTCTAATTATATATCTTTAGAATAAATGAAATGATCTGCACTTTGATAAAAGTGATTTCACCTGAAATGCATTTCAGATTGCTTTTTAATAGGTTTTCTATATTTGACAGACTGTCAGGCTCCCTGAATTTCAAGAACAGTTTTCAATAACAACAGAATGATAAAATATATATCATCGAGGGTCCTAAGTAGTACTCAAATGTAGTTTTCAATGCCTCTGGGTTTTTCTCTAAGAATTGGTCAGAGAACATTAGAACTGACTACATAGCCATGCATTTGAGTCATATGAGACATAGGTAATACTTCTGTGCTATGAGCATAAAGGTAAGAAATGCAGGCCTTCCAAACCAGTATTAGAGCACGCTTATTAGAGGGTAGAGCCAGAGTCTACATGTATATGTATATGTATCTATCTCCAGTAATATGTATACTATATAGTTTTCATATAATGCATAGTTTGTCCATTTATATTATATACAATATAATGTTTATATATATATATATGTATTCAGGATTATGTGTATATAATTTACTGCTCAACTGATACCTGTGTTGCAGAACTTTCATGTAAATTAGGAAATGAGTTTTGCAAAATGTTGGTGTATAGACTATGGGTATCATCCTTATCTTCAGAGACTATCAGTTAATTGTTTGATTATACTGGCATAATAGCAAGAATTCTAAAAACCTAGAAGAAATTTATTTAGAAGCAATTTCAACCTAGCACACAACCCCCCAGAGATTCTGTCTCAATAGGTGGGTGAAATATGCCAATCTGCACGTTGAACCCAGGTTCTAAGTGATTCTGTTACAAGCAACCCATCCATAATACACTTAAGAAAATTCGGCAAGGACAGTGACTCTCTATCCCGATTTTTTGTTAGACTCACCTGATTATCTTTTCAAACATAATACTGCTTAAGCTGCATTCTGAACTAATCAAAAAAGAATTTTGAGACATGAGGTATCAGCATCCGCATTAGCATATTTTTAGTCTCTGAAGAATTCCAGTATACAGTGAGGGTTAAAAGAAGCCCTGGACAGAAGGAGTTGAACATGAAGTAGCTTAAGCATTAGTTATAGAATTCTACTGGAAGTACCTATTTCAGACATCTAGGAAGTTGTGACTATTGTTTGACATTCTTATCAAATACAGAAGAAAAACTGTTCTCAATTAGCTTAATATTGAAAAGCAATACAGCAAACTTGCAGCAAACTTGCAGCAAACTGACTTCCATACCCTGACATGTCACTGCCATGATGCAAAGCTGGGAGTGGTTTGATGTCACCAATGTAGATGACTCTCTTCCATCTAATGACCCTGACATGCTTCCCTCACTTACTTTGTCTTGTACTTTCTTCTAGACTCCTACATAGATAACTATACACATGTTTAGTATCAGTGTTAACAACTTCTCAATCTTTATTTCTTTATTTTAAATGAAAGAAAGACCCATTGGAAAGGCTTTCTATTCAAAAACCCACCCTGTGGCCTACATAACAGAACAAAAAACTTCTTTCTACTCTTGTTCGTATTGCAAGGGCTTGAAACTGGTGATCACACATGACATGTTAAAATTGTTACAGGGGGAAGATAAACACGCCATAAACCATTATTAGGTTCTATTGTCATCTGAGAGATGATTCCTTTTGCTTGTTCTCCTGTTTTTCTTTTTACTTTATTTTCCTTTCTCTTTCTTTCTCATGTGACTTTCCAGCTGAGCACTGAGTCTTTTTCAGTAACACATGCTATTTTTCACTTGACATTGCAAAAGAACAGTTTTGAGCTGTTCTATATCAGTGTGTGTAATAAAAAGTGACGTGTTCCTGGGACTGTCAAACAAGACCTACAGGGCATTCAAGTACATTGAAACTGCTAGGCTATGCTCTGCAGTTTGTGATCATTTGTCAGTCCTTTAGTTCTGTTCTCCCTTGCATTGTTTCCTAAAATCTCCTGCTAATTAGAGATTTCAGAACACAAACCATTCCTTTTCTTTCCCCCATGGAAAAGGAATTAAAAATGTTGTCTCCCCTAGAAAATTTTAACAAACTGTAGAAGGTGAATGGTTTAATTGGATAATTCTTGAGTCATATATAACAATGATAAACACCCAAGTCTTCTATCATATTTTTGCTATTTCCCTATACTATTTCACATTATATGTCATTTTCTTTATAGGATTTAACAGTGAACTCAATTTCATTGAGTAAGGAAATTTTTCTATATAATAAGACCTTCCAAGTTGGTAGCTTATTATTAAGTTACCACAATTCTCACAATGACTGACTTCACAGAGACTTTTATGACAAATTCAGGTCTACCCCAGAAATCCAGCTAATACTGTGTAAAAATGGTTTCAGTTTAGTGAGCATAGATCTGTGTGAAAGTCTATTAGTTGAATAGTAAAAGGAATGGAGCTAGTCCAACATTAATAGGTGGATATACACCAAAATTTAGCATTAAAGAAGGGGATGGAAATTAGGCATTCTATTTTTAGAAGATACAGACTTCAGCAAACAGAATATGCAAGGATTATACAGGTGTATAAGCAACTCCAGGAAGCTTAAGTGCATCATAAAGGTATTTCACAGGCAAGATTGTTCTGGCACTTGCTTTGCACAAATATTTTTCAACATTGTTTGACTGAAATAATTGGATGATATAAATAGAATGTTTCAAATGATAAGCAAAAATTCCAAAATAAATAGTAATTTCAATCCTGCTCAAATAAGGTACAAAGAAAAACAGTAGTTAGTATTTAGAAGACGGGTGTGTGTGTGTGTGTGTGTGTGTGTGTGTTGTACAGAGCCAGAAGATGATGAGAGAGGGAAGGTTGAGAGCAGTTGATACAGCTCTTAAATGCTGCATATTTCCACAGGGAAAATTATTAAAGTCTCACATTAAATATTAATATAGTCTTATAATTTTAAGAATCAACTTAATTTGGTAGTTTGAAAATTGTTACCTTGCATATGAAAGCATGGTAATATAAATAGCTGTGATTTAGAATGGGCATTTAAACTGAAATTAGTATTATTTTTGGTTCAATAGAAAAATACATGAGTTTCTAGAACTGGCAAATATGAGTCAGTAACTATCTGTGTGCATAGAAACTGCATGTTCTCTTAAGTGCAAAAGGAAATATCAAAATCTATCATTGGATAGATGAAACTCAAAAAAATCAATTTGCTCTGTTTAGTAATAAAACATTGGAATTCTAAAGTTAGAGATGACTATGAGCATCTTCTGTCACAAACATTTCAATTTAGGGGGCCCCATATGTTAAGTTTCTAGTTATTTGTGGATTAAGTCGATTGAAACCAAAAGGTTTGACTGGATTTTGTACATATATAGTTCATTTGCTTTGACCATAGATGTAACCTTAAAATATCATAAAACCTCAGTTTGGGAGCATAATTCATTCCAGAAACATGCTTCTAATCTAAAGCACTTGTATATCAAAGTGAATTTCCCCATAAGAAATAATGGAAACTCAGATGATTTGTTTCATAACCCCAAAATATTCATATAAAAAGTATTACAATACTATAATATGAAATAATAAAGACAAATTAACCTGCACTTACCTTTGAAAACCTTAGTGTCTGGTGTGAGGGAGACAAGAGAGGAGGGCTATTGTCTAGGGCAACTTTATCACTAATGGAATCACTGCTATCTATTGACTCAATAGAATCCTTTTCCTTTTCTACAGCTTTAACAAGGAACCTGTCAAGTGACACTTGCTTTTGTCTCCTTCTGGGGATTTCCCAGAAATGTGACAATGCATTGCTGTCAAACAGATTCATCGCTTGCACTGCTACAACCTTACTTGGGTGGTGCTATTCTACAAAATTTAAACCGTTTCCCACATTTTTTGCATCTCCCTAATCTCTTTCGAAGTAAGAGATTCCTCCACCTGTTTTTGTTTTGCTCCTCCTCTGCAGAGGAGATCTCCTCCATAACCTCTTGCTATTGGGAGATGGTCACCCACAATCTGACAGAGAGGAAAAGGGGGGGGGGAGGAGGGAGGGAAGAAGGAAGAGAGGGAGGGAGAGAGAAAGAGAGAGGAGGGGGGACTGGAGAAAGAGAAAGATTGACTGAGAGAGAGGAAAAGAACTATTGGCTCAGTCGTGATCATGTGAGAATGGTGTTGTCTACTACTTATATTGCAAAACCTCACTAGTTTACCAAGTTAAAATTTATTACAAATGTTTGCTTGTCTTGTGGAACACTTGAAGAACAAATTACTCACAATCCACTGTTTTACTATACTTATCCCTTGACGTATTTCATTTTGTAATACAGACCTTCTATACAGTGACCAAACCGCAATTAAGCAAATTATCACTTGTCTTGACCTAAGTACTGTATGTGCAATAATGTCTAAACTTGAAATTTCCTTAAAGTATGAATTTGACTCACATAGGTTTTAGACTCAATTAAAGATCCAAAGTTTGAATATTGTCTAGCCAAATCGCTGTTAAATGTTCAATGGCTTTTCATTTAAGCCAAATAACATTTTACTCTTGTTAAATGTTGTCATATAAATTTTCTGGAATTTGGATCTTGCCACCACTGCAATAATGAGTATCTATATATGTGTGGCACCCCATCGGTGACATCATTTTGTTATTTATATCATGCAATGAGACCAGTCGCGCTCCCCACCCCCCATACCGAGATCATTGTGCAAGTAGATCGTGAAAGTGTTTTCTCAGTTGGTTAGATATGTAGAGCTGTGGTTAGGCTTTTTGTATGCAATTTGTTTGTGGAAAACATCTGTCCCTTTCAGGGTTTAGTGGGAGAGTTAACATGGTAATGAACAGCACACTACACTTAGGTATTTCTGATCTAATTACTTTAGAAACATTAAAGTAGTACCTATTAGCATATTGTATATCCAAAAATGTTTTTCACTCTAATATTGTGCCAAAGATTTTTTTTTAAGGTGGGAAGAGGATTTTTATCTTCCAGTGTGTTCAGATACAAATGAATAAAACCAACTGGTTATCTCATCATTTCTTTCAGTCACTGAATTTTACATTACTTTTAAAATCTATTTTAACTCTCTTCCTGAACAGATTCTCTTTTGGGGTGTATATGGTCTTTGGTTTACACTTGTTTGATATTTGTGTTAATTTGTTTTATCTCTCAGCTAGTTTACACATTCTTCAAGAAGAGAGATGGCATCTATTTTTATTTTTGACAGAAACTTTAAATACAATAAATTTTCAATCACATTTTCTTCATTGAAAATGCCTAAAGTGCCAGTACAAACCATTAACTTTCTGGTATGAGGAAAACATCACAAAGAAAGAAGTGTTTTAGGGGCTTGAGACATAACTAGCATAAAAAGTATTAAATCATTTTAAAGTATTACAAAGCTAAAGCTTTAAAACTCACTTCATTCCTTTAATTTGTTAAAAAAAAAATCACTTGAGAGTAACACTTGCTATTGACTTTGACCAGCTTGGTAGAGAAAGTAAAAGAAGAGCAGGATAATAAGGTACTATTTCATGACACATCTGTTCCAGTAATTCATTTATAATATGGACCCTTTGTCAATGATGAATGCATGTTACTGTGGTGCAATTATGAATGTACCTTGGCTTTTCAACAATAAAGCTGCCAAAGACTGTAAAATGCACAGGGGAGAAAGAAATGTTAGTTGAACTGAACTAACCCAAGAAATACATTTTTTTTTAAAAAAATTGTCATTTAAAAATTGTCTTCAAAGAGACTTTTGTTCAGTAAGATTTTGTGTTTAAAAAAAAACACAGACACAAACTTTTAGTATTCCACCAACTTCACATATACTTAGTTTTGTATGCATGCTACTTTCTGAAATGATCTCTGTATAGAAAACATTCACAGTATCTTCCCATTGCCATAAAATGTAAGTCTGTCAAGAAAATGAGGCCAATATGTCTTTGGAAATCTTTGGAAGATCTTGGATTGAACTGGGAAAATTGCACTGTTTTTTTTTTTTATATTTTAATATGAAAATGAGGGCAGCTGAAATTATGTAACTACCTGTTTCTCATGCCTCTGTTAATGCTTTTTACTCTTTGTGAAATGGTAAAGTTTTAAGTTATAAACCCTATGAAACTAAAAGTAAATTTTTAGTGGCAGTGGTATACTCAAACCTATATACTGGGCTGGCATTAAAGTATTATAAATTGTACTTCTTACACTGAAAGAAGTTTTTCTGATTGGACAAGCAACAATTATAGATGAAATGGGATATCATAAGAGAATATAGGAAAACACATAGTAAGTATTTTCAGTTAATTCTTATGAATGAACTCTTTGTGAAAGCATTGTAGAAAAAAAGGGGTTGGAGAAAAATGATCATTTTGTGTGGTTTTGGTGAGAGTCAATGGAAATTTGTGATTTTGATGGACAGGATGGAAAAAATAATGATACGGAAAATTTTAAATAAGAGCTTGTGAATCTCTTCTATTTATTTTCTTTATCCACCCAAGTTCGATAAAGACACTATCTAGTTTTCATTGAAATCTCTCTGATCCAATAAGGACAAACTATTTTTATTTGGATGATTACTTTGGAAGTAGTGATGATAATGGGAAGAATGTAAGATATAGAAAAACTTTTCCTCAAGATGTGAGTGATAGAAATACTTAGCAGAAGAGAAAATTAAAAAAAAAATAATAATACTTCAAGATTTTAGTCCATTATTTTAAAAATTATTTCTATAATTGAAACAGTGAAAATTAGTATTTGAGTCTAAGATCTCTGTGAATCTGCGTTGATGTTACAAAAACACTCTTTAGGAGGCAAATTAGAGTAAAAGTTGTTAGTGCATTTATTACATAGGTCAAGATGGGATGTTTTGAGGAGCAGACTATGTAAGAACAATCCTCACTCTGTATTTAGAGTTCTCTGTTTGCTTTGCCTGAACCAGATTCTCTGTGTTTTCCTCACTGTAGTGAGTTCATACTTTTCTACAGCATATTTTGGATCATGTTTAATGATTTTCTTTGATATGTTGAAAAAGTGCTTTGCTCTAATCTAACATTCAAGATTTTATAAAATTTGCTTTTGATGTACTATTTATTCCTTGCTTTTCATTTTTCTGCTGTATGCCATACCTTGGCAAGGGTATACTTGATTCTTTCACAAGCTTGTTGTGATGATAGACATTGAGAAAATTCTTATTGGCTGTAGGCACAGTTTGGTACTTTGTGCTATTTACTTGTCATACAACATTTTCCCTTGAGTCCTAGCCGGGCTTCTGCTACTTTAGCCATGTGCTGACACAGATAAGGAGTGCTGGGTTCCTTTTCTGCAGTTGAATGTTGTGCCAGGGCAGATAATATGTAAAGTAGGGATGTGAGTGAGAGTAAAATGTAAATAAGTGAATCAGAGTTTATGCCCAAGCAAAGATACAGAGCACAGGAAACTCCCAAACACTTACAACTGAATATAGGAGAAAGGTAATTGACTCTCAGGGAATCCTTGACACATATTAGTGACTACTGTCTGTTGACTGCAAAGATGAGGTGAGTCAGGAACCCCTGTCAAAAATAATTTTTAAAAAAGAGCTGCAGGTTGTTCAAAGATGGAGCTCACACTTTGCTGACCTCTCCTTGTAAGTTCCCTGAGATGCTCTTCCTGCAAAAGTCATGTAGGTGTTTGAATTTGTCCTGCAATCTGAGGGCCATTTACTGACTGACACAACATATACTCTACTCTTTCATTAATTGGAGAGCATTTTAGGGACAGTTTTGAAGTACTGACATTAAATCTGTTGCTGACCTCCCAATCTCTACATTTTTTTAGAACTACTCTTCAGAAAGCCATTATTATTTTAATAGGCTGATTGGAGTGGGAGAAGGGATTCCAAAGCCCTCCATGGAGGCCAGATAATATATTCTCACCTTTCTAACTCCCTTTTTAATTTTATTAGTCATTTAATCCTAATACTTTTTCCTTTCCTTTCTTTATTACCTTCTCAATGCTATTTATCATTTAAGGCTCTAATCACATATTCCTAATGTTTGGTATTCTGGCTTTAAGGTACTGTCACCTGGATTGCTGGTTAGAAATACAGATGAGACAAATCAGAATCTCCAGGGATGGTCCCTCAATCCAGCTTTTAACAAGCTCTCCAGGCATCTTTTATGCTTACAGAGGTTTGAGAAACATAGTTCTATTCAAATACCTCAAAGTCTTCCTTATTCTCCTAGAAAACCAATGTGCTTCCTCAGTCTTGGCAGTTCTAAACAATATTTGCTTTTTTACCCTTCCTGTAGTATTTATACTATTTTGTCTTATATTACAATTTGTCATAACATAATGATCTGTGCACTTGTTTTATTCCCTTTATCACAGGTCTACACTTCTTGCAGGGTAGGTCTATGTATCTCCAGTGCATGGGGTGCAGAGTTTGCTTCTAGCAGGTGCTCAATTCTTATCTCTAAGAATGCATGAAATGTTACCTTCAGGCCTTTCCCCTCCTTTTCTGTCAATGTACTGTGAACATAAGCTACATTGTAACTCCAAAATGCTTGTACCATATTAAAATAAATGAACTGCTTAGAAAGCCTCTTGCTTGAACTAAGCTTAGTTAACAGAATATTGTTGAGATAAATAGTTGACTCAGGCTTTTTTTGTTCTCTGTAAATCTCCTTATCAGCGGAAGGTTTATTTTTGAAACTCATGGCTCAATATAGTGAGAAGCAGTCACCTGAATCAAAAACTGAAGAACAATTCATGGTTCAGGTCATAAAATTACCTAAATGTCTGTCATTGGTGAATCATTTATAATGTCCCCAGTACAGTCTGAATTTTCAAATGGTTAACTCCAGATGTGCATTTTTAGAGGGTGTGTATTTGCTTAGAATATATCAAGCCACCGAAAAGGCACTAAAAGCACTATTCAATGCCTACAAAATCCAAGGGAATGAAGAAAACTTCCTCAAATCAAAGATGAGAAACATGGTCCATACATCACTTGTTTAGTTGCAGTTACCATTGGATAATTCTCCAGCATTTAGTTTTACAGAACTTATTAGTAAGCCCAACAATCAATATGCTGTCCCAGATTTAAGTGATTTGAATCGTTTGGTTTCCTTTCTAGTATTGGATACACAAGGTGTTTTTAAAAATTTTTTTGCACATCAAGTGAAATTCAGTAAAACCCACACACGAACACACACATGCATGCAAGTGAACTGTTGATGTGAAATGCACATACAAAGAGAATGTAGATTTTGGTAAGTTGGCTGAAAGTATTGTACTACTTTTAATTAGCCTTCACTACAACATTTAAATAAGGCATTAAATGAATTTTACTGAAATTACATTAATAAGTTATACTAGCATTAATATTTACATAACATCTATCATGGAAAGGATATTACAAATACTTTCACAGAGGTGGAATAGATACATATGAATATTTAATAGATGTATGCATTTCTCAAATGATAAGGGAGAAAAACATTTTAGACAAGCAAACTGTACGAAAGTCTTAAGGCTCAAATAGAAGGTGAATGCAATATTTTGAATTTAAAAGAAAAGTAACTTATTAGAATACAGATGAAAAGTAATATAAATGCAGAAAAATAAACTGTCAAATGTTAGCAAGTACACATTTTAGAAATATAAAGTCTCCCCCAAATCGGGTACAATTCAAGGAAGCTTAACTCTTTCTAAGTCAACTCAATTGGTTGAGGTTACCCCAAAAAGGCCAATGTTCATTATAGAAACTTTTCTGGTGCTTTTGAATATCCAAGGCCAAAATAAATTTTAAATTTCTACAGATTTCTAAGTGTATCTTGTTTCATGTCTTCTCAATGCCTCTCCTCCAACTCTAAGATCTCATCCTACACATCCTTGCTAAAACGACTCTTCTCAAATATTGTTTTTTTTTTTGAAGTCACTTCTCTGCTTGAGCATTTAGAATAATTTTCCATAAGTTGTTATGTAAAATCCCATCTTTCCTTGCAAAAGCATCTTCTATCAACTAAACTATATCTTCATCTAATCAAACAATCATCATTATTATAATCTGCTTGGGTTTTTCAAGTAAAGTGTGAAAGATTTTTGAAAAAAATTAATGGTGACCTTTCCATGGAATGCCAAATGTTAACTGAAATACTCTTCCGTAGTTATTTTATAGTACGCATAATTTGGAGTTATTTTCATCTGGTATATTTTGTACATTTTTGGAGCTAAATTTCTAGAAGGTTGATGACAATGCAGATATTTTCTGTTCATGACATTTCCAATGATTCTCATTCCTGACAGTTTGAAGAATTAGTTGGTCTTATGAAGATTGAGACTATCTTCTTTTTTCATATTGTATTAGTTAATCCATTAACTAATGAGCTAAATAAAATTGTTAAATTGAGTTCATTTTATATTTTTATTAGAGTCATAGTTCTACCTATCTTGAAGTTATGATTAATAGGATTTAGTATATGTAAGTGGTACTGCCATCTTTGACTTTGGAGGTCCCATATGTTCTTTGCCCTCTTTTCTCCCAGGACATACACCATTCTGAAACATTACTTACATCCACTACTTGCCAGAAATATTATCAATGTGGATTTTGTTGAGAGATAATTACTGAAAGAATTAGTAAAATGTCATAAACTAGTCAAAGAAACTCTAAGAACCACATGTATAAGGACACCAGAGATGCTAATATAAGTTTACTTAAGTAAAAAAATTGGTAATGCTGGTCAATATCTGCAAGGCAATAATCAATTAAATCTCTACTAGACAAAATTTGTATTTCAGTGGGTAAGAATCATTTGCAATACAAACAGATATTCTTTCATTTGCTGATACCATTCTAGGCACTGGAAATTCAACAATAAACAAAACAAAACCTCTGCATTCTTGAAGTTTATGTTTGTCTTTTTGTGTTTGTGTGTGTGGGTGGGGGTAAGGGTAATATGATATTAAGCAAATAAATTTATAATGTGAACTTTAAAGACATGTACTGTCTATGAAGAAAAAAAGCAAGACACTGATGCTAATTAATGTAGGATAAAGAGGAGTAGGAATTTCTGTGGCATTATTAGGAAATGCCTCTTGGCTAAGATGTATTTAAGCAGAAACACAGAGGAGGAAATGGAGCAAATCATGAGTCAGTGGGGATTAGGAGAAGGAAGAAATCTGTATGTAGAGAATATGGAGCACAAAAGCCTCCAGGCATGAGCAAGAGAACCACAAAAGGTCTGATGTAGGTAAAAGGGAATGAGTTCCAGGGGGAGAAGTTCTGAGAAATGGCGCTGGGGTGGTTGATGGCGCTGGGGTGGTTAATGGAGGTGTGGGAGGATCATGATAAACTTTTTGTCTTCTTTTAAGATTTGTCTTCTTTTTTCCTTAAAGGGAAATGAAGCATTGCTGGAAGGTTTGAGCCAAGATGTAACATGATTTTAACAGGAAAAAACATTCTGGCTTCTGTGAGGGAAATAGTCTAAAAAAATCAAAGGCAAAGCAGGGAAACTAAGTGTGAAGTTTTGCAGGTTGAATTGTGTCGTCATACCTGTGAAAACCATCTAATTTGGAAAAGAGTCTTTGAAGACATGATCAAATTAAGAAGAGTTCATACTAATATAGAGTAATCTCTAAACCAATGATTGACACTCTTCAAAGAAAAGTGAAGGGGCCAGGGATTTAGCTCAGTGGTTTTACCACCTGCTGCACAAGTCCAAGGACTCAAGTTCAATCCCCGGTACCAAAAAAAAAAAAAAAGAAAAGTGAACTTGTACCTGGACACTCAGGTCTGTCCTTGTGAAGACAGAGACAGAAATTAGGATGACATCATGGAAATAGAATAATATCATAGAAATAGAATAATATCACAATTCAAAGGATGATAAAGGACTGCTGGTAACCTCCAAAGCTAGGAGGAAGTGAGGATTCAGATCTTCCCATTAAGTCTTCAAACAGAGCACAGCCCTGCTGACACCTTGATTTCAGACTTTTAGCCTCTGCAGTATGAGAAAATAAATCTTTCTGTTATAATCCACTGAGTTTGTGGAACTGTATAATGTAAGACCTAGAAGTCTAATATACAGGAGACTAGTATAAGTCATGGTAAAGATGATGGTGACTTTGTCAGACTCATACTGATGGAGATAATGAGAAGCACCCATGCAGGATACTTTAACAAGTACCATAACAACAGGATTTGTTGATGCAATGTGGTACTATAGAGTAGAGTTAAGAGGGATTCAAGAACAAATGCAGGCTTTCACTGTTAAGGGTTGAACTTGGGAAAATGAAACAACCATATTTCTGAGCCATGATGACAGACTCCTAAATGTACAGGTGAGCTTTTCCTGCAAATTTACAATGGAGACCAATCTAGAAGAGCCAGGTACCATGGGGGCTGTCCATTAGTCACATCACTGTATGTCTTAGACTATTAATATGCAGCAGGGCTTTATTCCCAAGACTCATACAATATAGACAAGATCAATGCTTTAAGGACTAGAACAATGTGAGACAGTTGGATGCCAAAATATTTCCTTTCATTTGTTGCTTAGTTTTAAGATGCTTCTCATATGTTCTTATTGTTCTTGAATACTCCTGTTTTTGTACCTCCATGGAACCTGACTTACTTCTAAGAATGAGTAGCCTCTCAAGAAATACCCACTGGATTTAAATTAATTTACCAAATTGCCTTGGTATTGAACAGTTCGATTTCTGTGATGTTGTAATGTTCTGTATTTCATCATCTTCTTTTATATATTTAATAAGGTTAAATAGCATTTCTTTACATCTATATTATCATATACTAAGGAATTTCATACTTGTCTCAATAATATTTACAATTTAGATCATGCTATCTCTTGTCTATTGCTACATACCAAACCATCATAAAACATAGAGGCTTAAAACAACTTAATCCTTCTTTAATGTTTCTCATGGTTATGGCACTGACCGAACACAGGTTGTTATTGATGGAGGATTTTTATATAAAAGGTCTTTTGGCCTACAATCATCTAAAGGATTTATTCACTTATATGTCACGTTGGCATTTAGGCTGGAGTCATAGGTGGATGTTTCCCTTAACATTTATATGTAGACTTTCTTATGACCTGAGCTTCCTCATGCATGCAGGCTGGATTCCAAGGGTATCCAAAAGAATAAGAAGTGACAACTGCAATTTCATAAGGACCAGGTCCAGCTCCCACGTTATCACCTCTGTTGGACTGTGTTGATGAGTTGAGGCACTTAGATTCAAGAAGGGAAACATAAATGCTACTTCTTAAAGGAAAGAACACCAAAAAATTGCATTGTCACTTTGAAGACTGCCAGAAAAGGAAATAATTACGTTATACTGAAAAATTCAAAAGTTGAGAAATCAAGACTCTTACTTAAAATCAAAAACTGATGAAGTCTATAGTTGAGATTTCAAACAAATTCCCTTTATTTTGTGGTACTTTGTATCATTGGCAAGCAGTGGAGTGCGGTGTTTGAGAACATGGTATCTGGAGTCAGATGGACTAAAAGCAAACTTAAGTTCTTTTACCTTGTAGTGCTGTGATCTTAGGAAAGTAATTTAGGGGGCTGGGGATTTAGCTCAGTGGTTCCGCTCCCTGCCTTGCAAGCTCAAGTTCCAGAGTTCAATCCCCAGTACCAAAACAAAACAAAACAAACAACAACAAAAAAGTTAGGTTTTCTTGCCTTAGTTTACTCATCAGTGAAGTGAATTAATAACACTTTATAGTGGAAAAAGTGGGAAAATTAACTGACCTAATACACATAATAATTTAGACAATACCTGGGATATAATCAAACAATCAATAAAAGTTAAAAGAATTTGATAATTTTTAGATGAAGTTTATACAAAGGGTAATCAAAATATATGCTAAAATAACTAAAACAAATTTATTCCATTATCATTGATCTCTCTCAAAACACTCCACCTTGCTCTGGACACATTTATTTCATCATTCTTGCCACTTTCTAAAGTAGTTATGGGGAAGTCTTCTTTCATAAGTGTCTTTAAAAAATATTGTCAAAAATCAAAAATAGTGTCAGTAATGCTGCCAAGTGTCATCTAATGGAAAGACAGGCTTGCCTGGTAAAACATTAAGACATGCCCTCAACCATTGTATTCACTGAATCTGGTGCCATCAAACAACTTCTGTCTCTTCCTCAATGTCAAAATAGCCATGAAAAATAAATGTTTTCAATTGATTCTGCACATGGAGGCAGCCCTGACAGAGCAACTAAAGACACTCACCATAGAGGAATTCCAGAACTGCTTCAGAAAGTCACAAGAATGAGGGGATAAATGTGTTCACAAAAATGAAGAGTATTTTGAGAGGGGATTATTGCCAAAATGTCTTTTATTACAATATTTTTCCTAATTTAAATATTTACCATATTTGTTGATCATTCTACCTATATGCAAATCATGCATAGATGTTTTTGTTTTTTGTTTTTTTGGTACTGGGGATCGAACTCGGGTTCTTGTGCTTGCAAGGCAGGCGGCAGAACCACTAAGCTAAATCCCCATCCCTATGCATGGATGTTTAAGAGGCAAATGACAAGACTTTAGAATGTGTATGTGAATTTGTGACAACAGATTAGTTACCTTTCTACTGTGCTTTCATAATGAATCACATCTCAAGCATTATAATTTCCTCATCAAAGAGGAATGAGCTGTTTATGTATTTCTCTCCTTACTAGCGAGAAGGAACTCAAGGAAGACAAGACTACTTGCACTGACCTTTGTATCTTAGTTATAACACAGACTCTGGTACACAGTAGGAGTTTAATGCCTGAGTCAAATAGCTCCATAGCAGCTCAGTTTACAGCACTAAGAAAGAGAAGTTAGGGAATGCCACTGCATTTTGTAAGGATTCTCTTCTGTCGAGTTTGGACTTATCATTTGTCTGAAAATTTCAAAGAAAGGAGAAGAGAGAAAAGACAGCCTGGGGTCATAATCAAATAATCCAGTTAATTCAATATGTATTGTAATTGAGTTATTTACAAAGATAAATTTTATTCTTTTTTTCTCCTTATCAAACAATATTTAGTTTTAGTGTTTGTTTATACTCAGGAGAAAATATTTTACCTTTTGAATTCATCATCAAGCTTATAATCATTAAAAGCTGCCTCTATGATTCAAAAATCAAGGAGATTTCAGTGCCAAGACAACTTAGAAACACGTCTCTTTGGTGTACTTAGTGATTTAAATATATTTTAAATTCATATTTTATTTTGATTTGTAATGACCTTTATCTTTTCTGTGATGTTGGTATTCCCTTGAGAAATGGCAGGATGATTTGGAATTCTAATCCCTACAGTCGCTATGAAGAAAATTTATTACAAAGTTCTGAATATCCCTGGATTAGTAATTGAATGCATGGGAATTTTATGCAGAAAGAAGTTTGTTGACACACATGCTGCCCTTCTTGGAATGTATGGGAATGTTCTACCTTCTTGCATATTACCTAATGTAGTCATTGACTGTAGATCATTTTTTGAAGAGGCAGAGATTAATGAGTAAAGCCATAGTGGCGATGTATTAAATGAGTCTGATGAAAGAGGTGACACACAAGTCCAGCACAAATATACATGACATAAAAATAATTGTAAAGTGATTAGTGGTGATCAATTTTAGAAGAAGGACCTTACCTAAAATACAGATTCTTTTGTACTAACGTTTTAAAATAATATTTTAAGTAATTTTTGGTAAACCTATGAGGTATGTGAACACTGACAATGTTTGCATGGATATTCTCTTAGCATTTTTTTTTTAGTTTCTATCAACTTTTCTGTCACCAGTCAGCAACTTTTGTGTCATAGTTAAGAGAAAAAAAATTAAGAAAACATCTCTACTTTTGGCTCTTTTACATTGTCTACTCAGTCAATCCCACCTACATTGAAAATAGAAAAGCTTGATACTAAGGAAATGTTCTCTCATTAGTTCACTGTAGATTTTTTTTTCTATGAGTAAACACTTGGTTCTCTAGGGGCTTAAAATCTCTCAAAAAATTACTGACCCAGTGCATCAGTTAACATTATTAGAGGGAGGGCACTGGCCAGCTGTTCTCCTCTTTAGGGGGCAGAATTGGAAGAAATACACTTACATGGGAAATGGGAAAGTTATAGGGAACAAAATGTTCCTAATGACAAGGTTGATAGAAGCCTAAAGGGATCAAGCTTTCTCCAGAGAGTAAATGGGACCCCTTAGATGAGAGGCAACCTATAATTTGAGATATATTCTGACTCTACATCTTCCCAGTCAAGTGTGTATCTTTGCACAATTTGAACATTCCTAGCCGAATCAACTGTAAAATTTGAAGATAGTAATATTGAACACTTAAAGCTGTTGTGCAGATTTTAAATGATTTCTATGAAACTCTTGACATAACTGACGGTTAATAAATAGTAGCTGACACATCGCTGATTTGAGGAAGTGTGATCTCATATCAGTTCCAGGTGATTTCAGTGGCAATAATTTGCTGCCTCCATTTGGAGGAAAAGAACCTTGGCAAGTGATCTCAAAAGTGGTTCTTAAAAACATGAATGGTAATGATTATTTTCCATTTAATAATAAAGAAGAGAGAAATCTCAATATTTCCTGGAAGAGGAAATCCATTTTTCCCACATGGCATCTCATAGTACACTGCCACCCATATCCCTGCCAACCTAATTTACAATAATAATATGCCAATTTTATGTTTGTAATCTTAGATTGGATTGTATGCCATACTTTTAGAGAAACAAGTTACAAAATATGTTTCTTTGGAAATATATTTATATACATACATAAATAATTCCAATGAACCAATAGTTACATTCAGCATACACATCTAAAACCTGATTTCATCTTGTTCGGGTTAATCTATTTGCACACATTTTTGTGGTAACATGTAGATATTTAGAAGAAAGGTATTTGATTTTTTACTTTATAAGTAAGTATGCAATTTTAGAAAGAACACTAAAAGACTCTTAAGTTCTTTAAAGTTTTACCTTTTTAGTTTGTTTCTTTACACTGGAATTAGAAATAGTTGCATTTTGTTTTACAATTTTTATGCAGTCAAAATAAATTTGTAAATTTTATCAACAAACATTTTGTGCAGAACCCACAGCTATACACTCAAAATCAATACAGATATAGGAAACATATATTTCTAAGCCAAAATAAAAATAAAAGCTGAAGTTAGATTAGTCTCTGAGAGCATCAAATGACATTTGATAACTTTTCCTACAAAATGAAAACTGCTATGGACTTCATATCAAGGAAATTGTGTTCCTTAACCTGGCTCAGTACTTTTAAGGATGAAGGGAGCAAATCCCCCAAATTACTTTGTACTTGCCCTTATTTTGTTTTGGTGATACATTCACTAGCTTTTTTAGTAGAGAAGTTAAATGGAGTGTGTTTTACAGTACCCTTGCCAATAATATTTAAACAATTAAGTGCTTACAATATGTTCTACACTGTGATAGGTGCTCAAGAGATTAATACAGAAGGAAAAAGCTCCTATCGATGATACACTTACTGAAATAATTCTTGGAAGAACAAGATTTATTTATATGTAACTTCTAGGTAATCATTTCTTTATCCCTCTTTGTTTATGTGACTCCTTAAAAGATTTATTCTTGAAAAATTTATTAAGAAGTACCATCTTCTAGAAATGTACTAGGCTTAAGTATTTCAATGAAGAAAATGAAATGAAATCTAATGATCAAAAAGGAGTTATAAACAAAAGCAATGGGCACATGAAGGAAAGGGTCTAATTTTGAGGATATTAATTAAGATTTTTTAATATGAGTAGTTGATTTATTTTTAAACTGATTCTAGAAAGATGATTTGAAATTCACCAGATGGGTTACGGTGAACCAGAGAGAAAGGCGGTGGGGTGAACAGAATCATTACCTTGGGTATAATGAATGGGCAAGTAAGACATAATGAAGGAGGACAGCATATTTAGAAATAAGTAGTTCAGTATTACAAATGCAAGGAAAAAGCAAGTGGTCATAGATGGGCGATACTGAAAGATGTTGGCTGTATCGTAAATGATCTTAAATTTTGATCTAATGAATTACTTTATCTTACAGTAAATGGAAAGTAATTGAAGGGCTGTAGAAAACAGATTATTATGACCGTATTTGAGTTTTATAGTGCTAATATGAAAGGTAGAGCAGAAATGGTGAAGATGGAGGCTCTGACATCAGCCGAAAAAGAACCAACTGCATCGAGTGAAAACAGATAAGTCTTTGGACAAAAGTATGACAGTGAAGGCGGAGGGGAAAAAGTGTCCTTGATCATGAGGAAACAGAAACTCCAAGATGAAACCACCCTTAAATATGATTGCTATGGGAGAGAGAAGAGTTTTCAACCATAAGTAGGTTTATGGCTTGAGGAACGGAGTATTTCCTGTCAAAAAACCAAACATAGAACAGACTTCAATGCCACAGAGGTTGACAAGAAGGTCCAGTTTTTTTATTAGTACATGTTTGCGGTACATAATAGATAACATTCTCTGTGTATAGAGTTGGTACATGTACATGCCACATCTTAGTTCTTTTCACATCCCCTTCTCTTCTCCCACTCTGTCCTTCCAACATCTCTCAGTCCTTTTGCTATTTGCCAAAGATATATCTCCCTGTTTCCTATTGTCTATGTCTTATTTTGCACTTTGATGTGTTTGCACTTTGGGTCTCTCATATAAGAGAAACCATATGATTTTAAGCTTTTGTGTCTAATTTATTTCACAACATTATGGATTCAAGGTGCATCTGTTTTCTACAAATGATTCAAATTTATCCTTCTTTAATGGAATATTTTAAACTACATGTGTATGTCAAGGACTTGATTGAGTGAATACATTTATTTCAAAAGAATAAATCCTTTTTAGGGGAGGAAGACAAAATATGGGGAGAGCTGACTACTTTTTCTGATATACTTTCTTTAAGAAAACAATTACAACGTTACCAGCACCAAACTAGGCTCACATATTGCTAGGTCTTCCTAAGTTTTGGAAGAGTCCTTTTCTTAGCACATTTTCTTTTGTTATGACAGAGTATCTGAGGCTAGAAAAATTTAAATTAAAAAGGTTTATTTTGATTCTTTGGCCTGGAAGTTCAAGAACATGACATTGATCTCTACTGAGCTACTAATAATGGCTTCATGATGCCTTAACTTGCAGTGGAAAGGGGAAGGAGGGGAAGTAAGCATGTGTGGAAGAGGAAAAACATGACAGTAAGCCTCACTTTACAACAACCTGCTCTCCATTTAACTAATACTGTCTAACAAAAGTGAGTGCATATAAAAGGAAAACATTAATCCATTCAAGAGGGCCATGACGTTATTATTCAAGTACCTCCCTCTAGATTCCACTCTTCACACTACAACTTTGGGGATTAACACTCAGCATGCGTTTTGTTGAGGAAAACATTCATACCACAGCAATCTAGTACTAGGAAATTTCTCAAAGTTTAAACTTCATTATTGTCGTCGAAAATTCACCTCTGACTAATATGTAACTCTGTGAAGTTTTATTTCTGCACAGATGTACACATCCATTTTCCTCTCTTTGCTCCATACTTCCAGCATTAAATTTTGTGGCCATTTCCCATAAGGTCATTCCTTTTGGCATCTTGCACAGTCATTGAGTCCCTTGTGAGAAGCCAGGGGATTTTTAAAAAGAAAACATTAAATACAAAATATTTTAAAATTCAGTCTATTTTACAAATACATTATAGTTTTTAAAAATCACAGGTATTATAAAAAAAGAAGTTTTAATCATGATAGTCAATATTTATTATGCATTAGATATCAAGTGATCTTCTTATATTTACTAACTTCCTTGCTCTACAAACAAACCCTTGGTAGTAGGTTCCAGTACGGTTCCTAATTTACATATGGGAAAAGTAAGTCACAGTGGGTTAAATAATTTTCTCACCTTGTAAGCAGCTGATAAGTGGCAGGAACAGTACTCAGATCTCATCAGTCTGACTCTAGCATCTGTGCTCCAAACTACTGCATCTCTGTATCACTTCTTATAAACTTATTCATGTTTTAAATTTATTCATATGATAGACACTAAGCACAGGGACTAAAATGGACTTGTAGCCATTTTAGTGAACAATAAAGGAATGAATTCATGAAGAAAGACATAGGTTAGTGAATTCATAATAAACATATAATGACCCCTACTATATGCTAATTGGCTATGTCTAGGAGAGATTTCCCTTCCCAGCTGCTAGAGTATGTTCCTATTTCCTTTCTACAGGAAAAAGGTATCAGGAAAATTCATAATAGAATCACTTAAGGTAGGAAAGCATCTTTTGGTTGTAAAATACTCTACAAAGATGGTCTATTAGTGGTCTCAGATTCTTGTGTGATGGGAAGGCTAGAACTATGACACATCTGTTGTCCTTTGACTAAATAAGCATCAATTCTCATGTTTCTCTTCCTCCTGTTCATCTCCCACAGAACTCATTTTCAGATAGTCTTTGCAAACACAAAGGCTTCCAGAGATAAGGATATAAGTTAATTGTGTAAAGCAGGACAGAGCAAGATAATGAGGAACAGTGAGAAATGTTCAACTAGTAAATGTATACATGCCATCACTAGGAGCACTAAAATTCAATTTTAAAACATCAACCACAAAAAATTAGCAAACATGCTTCTAGCCAGACAAAATTGCCAAACAGATAGCTTCTTTGTTACTAGTCACATGTCCTATTTGTCAACCACTTTCTATCATGTTTTCTACTCTCCTTTTACCATAGCTAAATCATTTCTTCCAGCTTCTGTAATGAAAACAAGCTGAGATTGACAGACTAATGGCCCTCCAAAAACTTCCACAATCTAATCCCACAGAAAATATATGTTACTCTGCAGGTGTCCTACAGTCACAGTCCTTAAACTGATTATCCTATATTGTCTTGGTAGTCTTAATCTAACCTTATGAGCTTTTAAAGTAGATAATTATCTCCAACTGAAATAAGCAAAAGGGAAAGCAGAGATCTTCAAAGCTAAGAAGATATTTATGCACCATTACTAGTGTGAAGATAGGAGGGCCAGTGTGCAAGTAGGCCTAGGGAGTGGGGCATGGGCTGGGAGATTCTTCACTGTGAGAAAGGACAAGATACGAAATCCCTATAACCACAGGCAGCTGAGTTCTGCCCATAACCTGAATGAGGAAACTCAGTCAGCCAGGATATCTCATCGTCCCAACCACAAGGACTGGATTTTTCTCATAACCTGAAAGAAGCAGCTGACTTCCTGCAAAGTCTCAGGAAAAAAAAAAAAAAAAAAAAAGGAAGCTTGTGGACACCCTGATTTCCTCCTTGTGGAGCTCTCAGCATAAAACAGCTGAGCCACACACAGTGCCTAGACTTCTGCCCCATGGAGACTGAGAAAATAAGTTAGGATTTAGAACTACTAGGTTTTTGAAAATTTTTTATTGCAACAATAGAGTACTAATAGGTAAGTCACAGTTGCCATCTCTTTACTTGTCTTACAAAGTGACTTCTCAGATGTCAGCGTAAGCTTTATATTAATGAAATTCTTAAGGTCTATTGACCCAAAAGGTGAAATGATACACGGGCAGACCTGAGCCTGTGGCTGGCTGGAAGTCTCAGACGATAGATATTGAAACTCAAGTTTTCTTTCTGTGTATTAATGATTACAGGTCAGTTTTTCTCTTGAATTATGTCAAAATAAATACCAGGGAGAGAACCACTTTTTATAAAAGACCACACATTCCATTTAATGGCATGCACTTTTCTCTATTTTATTTAATCCTTCAAAGTACTATTTTTTTAAAAAATGACGAAAATAGCAGAAGATCCTGGTAACGAGTAATGTGGCTGTGATTCAATTCCAAGACTTTTAGATTCTAGGAAAGGTAGGAAGGTGATGGGCTACTTCATTACTGGCCATTGAAAAGCTGGGATGAAGCAGAATTGGATATTATCCATTCCTCCAGCTCAGATGTGAGATCTCTCTAACCTTCTCGGTAATCCTGTAATTATTTTCATAAGATAGCGATCTTACTCAAGGGTCTATAACTAGATTTCTTACTGCCAATTGAAAAATTGGAGCTTGAATATATTTGTCTAATTTCTATGGGGCATCTGTTATTTTATTAAAGTGTTTACAATTCAAGTCATACACTAATCTTATATAGAGTGAAATGACTTGATGTAATTGCATAGAATATCTGTGCTGCAAGAAATACTAACTGCCTGTATTGTTACTGTTTTCTACCCCAGTTTCCATCATTTTATGCTTCTAAGGTGCTTTTCTTTTTATCTTTACAATGAAAAGCTTATTGTAGAAAGATCACTTGTTTTTCTCTTACTGTATTTCTTTTTTTTTCTTTTATTGTATTTTAATCTCCATAAAAGTATCAGCTATATACTTCTTGAAATGGCTTTGGAATATAAACAGGATGAAGTTAATATATATTTGTAAAACAAAGTAACTGATGAAAAGTCATTAAAAACAATAAAGCAATAAACCTAACAAAAGATCTGGGGAAGGAGGGATGGAGAGAGAATCATTAATAGCTGTAGGAGTGTAGCTGGCTAGGAAAACAATTCTACTGTTATTTAAAACACGAGATTACATATTTTACAATGATTAATCAAATATTTTAATATAACTAGTGGAGAGGCTTTGAATGCTTCCAAAACAAAGAAGTGACATATGTCTTGTCTGAAAAACTAGGTATAACTATTATCCCAGTCTAAATATTACACATTGTTTTCAGGTATTGAAATGCTACACTATAGCCTATATATGGATAGATATTTACTATGTATCAATGAAAATACCTTAAAATAATAAAAAAATAGTTTTATTGGGAGTATTGATCTGAATATAACCAACCTGATAATACTTGTGTGCATGATACATTAGCTATGAGGAATTAACACTGATGTCCATTATTTGCTTTGAAGATTGATCTTCTAACTTTGGTTTTAATTGTCTGATTCATACTTTTTTTGGATTTGTAGTGATTTTTTGATATTTCTTTGTGTGACAGGCTGTTATAGGTCTGACAAAGATAATATGATTGAAATGAACAATACAGTGAAGCACAAGTTTGCCTACTTAAACTAATCCCAGGGCTGCAGTAAATTATTAAAGAAAAAAACCCAAAAAACACCTCCCTTGGACAGAGGAGACTTGAAGGTGTAGCCTTTACTTGTATTTTTGGTCACTTTTATACTGTCGCAAGTTGAACAGCTGCACATGCTCCTCCTGCGTAGTTGGACTTGGTGACAGATAGCTTCCTAATACTTTGAACAGTTGCCTGAGCATCCTTTGGCTTTTTGTTCTGGTTTTATTTATCTTATACTACTTTCTGACTAGACTGCTGTTTCTCTATATTGCCACCTTGAAGGTTTTTTCCCATAGCTGTATTTTGGGTGGCCTATGAGTTACGTTTTGCTGTATTCATTTTGGGCATTTGTTTCCTGGTTTTTAGGCTTAGTTCACTGTTTTATTCTCCATGATCTTGATCTCTGAAAGTAGAATTCTGCACTTTGGTATTGGGCCAGTAGAATCTACAATCCACTCAGCAGCAAGTCATACCTTACTATCATAAATGAAAACAGGGAATCAAACCAACTCCAGTGCTTTTAAGCGACTTAAATAAATACATAGTAGAACAGCTACACTGTGTCCATATTAGAAGCAGCAGACAAAGGTAGGGTCAACGTAATGTTTTAAATGGCCGAGGGCCTAACTGTATATACTATATGGGAAATATGACCACTCGGTGGGGGGAATGCAGTGAATTACTTGAAAAGTGAAAATGATCACATTAGTAAAATTTCATTCTGTAGAAATAGAAATTTTATGTTATGATCAAAACATAACATGTAGATACATATTATACTAAAAGCAATCAGTGATATCAATATCCTCCTTTCAACTTTTTGATACCTATTGCCAGGAGGCTGCTATTTCTAAAGGTATCATGATGTAAAAAAGAATGGAACATTTTGGAACCAAAACCAAGACTGTGCTCCAACTCTGGGAAGAGTTGCAAAAGCCTCCTTAAATAGTGCAAATACTTGTTCCCAAACATTGTTGTCTCTAGAAATTGTCTTTTCACCATCCATCACTGTCATGATGTTTTCATCAGCTGTTTCTAATGATTTTATTGCTGCTTCTGAATTGAAATTTTAAGGAGATGAATGAGTTGATAACTGGATGAATGAATGCATGCTAACTTGGAGCAGTCTTGTTCTGACTGGATGGAAGTCAGTCAGATAGCACTGATGTGGAGTAAGGGAAAGGTAAGAGTTCTTTGCTCATATTAATGAAACTCGGTCATGTTATAATCCAATGATTCCACCAACTGATGAGAGACAGGTGGCTGCAGGGAACACTAAGTAATTTTAAAAGAGTTCACAGCACTGCTTGCATGATTAAAACATATAAAATACAGTTAACTTTTTAGTCTAATGTTTCTTCCCCATTAATGAATTTTTTAAAGTTTATGTCAACAAAATGAAGTGTTAAAAATCTGAAAATAAAGCCTCTTTTCTCATACATACTCCTGACCAGGAGTTTCTATTCTTGATACTAACCATTATGAACAATCTTTTATATAACTTTCTAAAAATAATTGTAAGGATAAACAAACATATATATGTTCATATGTGTATACTTTTAATTTGCACTAACATGATTGCATTAAACAGTTTTATATACTTCACTTTTATCAGTTAATATATTTCAGAAATTACTTCATATTGGCAAATTAAGATCTAACTTATTCTTTATATTTTCAAAATATAGTTTCATTATATACAAAGAAATCATAAAAATTAAATGTAATAGTCCCTTGGTGAATACTTTTAGCTACTTACAATAATGTGAGTAAGACTTTGTTATGAATAAAGCTTTATTATTACCTTTGGACAATCATTATTGATTTTCTTCCATAAGACATGAAAATTTGGTTTACTTGTATTAGCTTTATCCCTTCTTTTAAAATTTTTGACACTTTTATTAATTACTTTTACAATTTTGTGTAATAGACTTGTAATGAATTCTTGTTCTATGAACTTTAATTATCTATAACACCCTGTAGTTCTCCTTACTTTCTAAAGCAGAAACTATACCCAACTTCATTCTCCTTTCTTTTCACAGTAAAAGTCTTGGTTGGGATATGGCTACCCAGTTAAATATTATAGTTCCCAAAGCAACTTATTGTTCAATGTAATCATGTGACAAAACTCTTGCTACTATAACCTGGTCTAGAAATGAGGTCTGTAAGTTTCACTATATTTGCTTGAGAGCACACAGCTACCTTGTATTCCCTCTTTCCCTGAGATGAGAAGGTAATGTTTAGCTTGGCCTTAGACACCATACAGTGACATATGGATATGAGAAGTGATCTCTTAAAATCAGCATTAATGTTATGGAAATGTGATCAACAGCTGGTCTTATCCTATAATAGGGATTACTCCTTGAAGCCTGGAATACCCACAGTTAATAAAATAATCTTGCAGAGCTGCCCCGGTAGACTATTACACAAGGGGTTAAAAGACTCAGAATTGAACATGTCAGAATGAATTTATTATATGAGTCTGTCAAAACTATCATATGACTATGTTTCCTGGGAGGATGCTGAAGATGTTCATTTAATGAAGTGGCACTGATTTTATCACTGACAAGAGTACCAACTTTGATGAAAAGTATAGTGATATAATATGATGTAATAGATATAATTATAATTATGGGCAACCAGGAGCCAATGACATGCAAGGTACTTACTTTTGGAGATTTATCTTAGTTAATAGGCCATGAAGCTAGAAATGAGATAGATGGGCCACCACAAATTATACTACTTGACATGTATCAGGGTCAGTAAACGATAGTCTGTGGGCAAAACCTAGTCATTTTTCTGTGGAACACACTCAAATCCATTTATTTACCTACTGTTTATGGCTGTTTGTGCTACAATGGCAAAGTTAACTAAGTGCAGAGACTGTATAGCCTGAAAAACCATAAACCATTTACTATCTAGAATTTTATAGATGTTTGCTGACCTCAGACCTAAATAATCCAAGGTCAAGAACAAGTGAGAAGATTGATGTCAGCTCCTGTAATAGAAAATCACAATTCTTTGTCCTATTTTAGACTCAGAGTTATTGAGTGCAAAAGGAGAAAGACTTTGAAGAAGAAATATACAGAAAGCACACGCAATATCCACTTCCCCACCTCATTCCTCCATTCTGTTTTTTTAAATAGCACATCACACACAAGGAGGAAGAGAAATATGCAGATCTTTGAAGAGCACTTAGATATAAGTTCTGGGCTGACATCACCAGAAGACCAAACATCAATAACTACTCTACCATTCCAAAGAGGATGTAATAGCATACTAGGCTAGGTCATAAGTGAAGTCAGTTCACATCTCCTTCACACATCTTCAATTCTCTGGTTCCTATGGGCCTATGCTGGAGGGACCCATCTTTTCAATGGTAATCACCACATACTGGTTCTTTCCATGACACTAACAAGAGTTTATCTAGGGCCAGTTTATGAGCTTCTAGTATCCAATGTGTGAGAGCTTAGCAGAAGATATGAGATCCAGATAAGTAATTCAAGGGTTATAAGGAGGACAGCGAAATGATGAGAATTGACTTTGAAAATATTATTGTAACTAGAAAGCACAGGTTCTTGAGGATAAACAAAACCAAAATCAAAGAGAAATGAAAACCAACTATCACAGTAATTCAAATGAAGAAAAATTAAACAAGCAAGATAATAAAGGGAAAGAAATTTGACACATTTAGCACATATTATAATTGTAGTACTAACCAGACATGGAGGCACATATCTGCAATCCTAGCACTCTGGAAGTCTGAGGTAGGAGGATTGCAAGTTAGATCCCGGGCTAAGCAATTTAGCAACTTAGAGACCCTGTCTCAAAATAAAATTTTTAAAAGGGTTCACTCAGTGTGAAGACTTTGAGTTTAATCCCCAGTACTGAAAAAAATGTTCATTTTATTTAAGGTATGTTGGGTGTCGAAAGTGAATGAAGAGCTACATATATCTCCCAATTTTTAGATTAAAAAATAATAAACATGTCTGATATTGGATAAAATATAAGACAGGAGAAAGAACAGATTGTTTGACAATAAGATAGAATCACCAGAGAGGTCAGGGCTAGAAATATGACCTTTAAAGTGATAATTAAGAATAGAGAAGATCACAAAAAAGTAATTATAGAAGATAGTTGAGAAATAAATGCTGTTGAATACCTACACTTCCAATATTGACAAAGAAAAATGGGGAGCCCTTGAAATATTGTATGAAGTAGTAATTAGAGGTGAAGGAAGAAACAAGAGAGAATGTTGAATTCACTCTCAAAGGAGCAAAGAGGCAGGAGTGCTCAATATATCAAATGCTTTGGAGAAGTCAAATTAGATAAGAAGTATGAAGTGACTTTTAGCTATATTATATCTAGAAATTTTGGAAGAACAATTTTCATAGTTGGCAGTTTCAAATCATAATGAGTGGAAGGGGAAGTGAGAAAGTGGCTCAGAGATGTCAGTGCTGCTATAGAGGAAGAACAGAAGGCAGTGGTTTAGTAAAGAATGTAGGAATCTGCCAGGGGAGACAAAAATTTGAGGAGAAAAAATTGAAATAATTGCATATCATTGTTACACATATTAACTTTTAATAACAAAAACAATGTTCTGGTAAAATGATACCTTCTGTCAAGATCTAAGGAAAGAGAAAAATATCTTATTGATTTAATTTATTTTTCCACTTACACCTTTAAATTGTGCATAGAATTTGGTCTTTTGATTACATTGCTTCTTCTTGACCCCTGCTAGAGAATGTTGTTGGAAAGAGTACATTTAAATGATTGAAATGGTACATTCCAGGTTTTTCCTCAGAGATAGTCCATTGTTCTAAATCCATTACACACTGAGAAAGGGAATGAAAAGGTGGACTGTAAACTGATGTATTTTTCTACAGCTTTTTTAATTTACAAAGACTGGTTCAATAGCATCTAATTGCAGTATTCCTACAATAGAATTCAAAAGTGCAAACTTATGGAATTTTTCCTTCATAAGAGTGATTACAAGCCTGAAAAAAAAAACCCCAATGGGCAGTTTATCATCAATATGAATTTAATGCAAAATGATTCACTGGTTTGATAAAACAAAAGTAGGAAAACGAACTCTTTTCTGAATTAGCCATGTGTAGATTGTTTTGTTGGTTATTCTCCCAAATGTTCATTTTTAGTAGCCAACATCTTTGAGTTCTCCCTTATTCTTACTTGGCTTAGACTATGCTATGCTGCTGGACAAGAAAAGAAAGAAAAAAGGCACATTAATATTAATTTCATATTAAGAAATTGAAAACTTAATTAGAAAGATAAATTTGTTTACTATGCATGTTCTAAAGCAGTTCTAATTATATTTTGCCTTATTGATAAAAGGTTGTGTGTCCTGTATATTTGATACCTGAAGCTTTTACCAGAAAAAATTGCTACTGCAAAAGATCATGGCTATGAAAATATACTGTTATTTAATTTTTGTCTGTTCCCTTTTACAGTGACTTGGGCAAGGTGTTTTAACTTCTCCATGTTTCACTATTCTTAGTTGTAAAACTGCGAGGGCAGGTTGTGAATTGCAAATTAGATAATGCATTTGTATAAAGTGCTTAATACAGTGCTTAGAATTTAGAGTCTCCCTGGGTTAGTTTTCATCTACCATGCTCCTTCCTAATCTCACTGTGTGTCAAAGAGAGTAGAGACACACTTCTGTTCAAAGAACTACAGTGCGTTCTGCTCCAGAACCATAGATCTTTCTTTTTCAAAGCTACAAAAAAGCTTTATTCCTGTCCTTTATTCTAAACCTGTTCTTTATATTTTGGTGATTCTAGCTATTCTGTTGTTTCCCTATTTGCTATCCTGCTATGTAGCATCATGAATCTACTGCTTTATTTCTTTTTGTCATAATTTGGTGCAGGAGACTGTAATATTGATTATGCCCAAAGAAGGCTATAAGCAGTGCAGGCTGTAGAGAGTTAACTCCACAATTGGCTCGTTTATAGACACAGGTCTGGCTGAAGCCTACATGTAGGCTTCAGAGTAACTCCCACCAAATTCTGCTCCCACAACTAAAACCTTACTAGAAGGTCAGTATTCTAATTACAACCATATATTTTGTTTATTCTGTTTCGAACTGGAGAATGGCTTTTCTTGTCCTTTATGAGTCTTGTTTATAGTAATTTCCATAGAAACAGCATGACTGTACCTCCTTGCAAATAGTACTGCCCTGGCACATAGCTTGCCTTTACCCCCAATTGATTACCAATAAAAATTAGTGGCTTGGACTGGCCAGCAACTTTGTCTGTTGTGCTGAGAGTGGTCATCCTGGCACCCTGCTTTCTGTCTCTTTTATTTCTGTCTTTTAGTGTATTTTGTCTCAGGCCTGCATCATATACTGGGCAGGAAACTGGAACCTAACTGCAGGGTGTCCAGTAATTTAGTTCTAGTTTAATTTGTGCTCTGTGATTCTCATGTCAGCCTCACACCCTCTATTTTCATATTTGGATTTCTAGGACTTGTTCCACAAAAGTCATAGGAGTTTAAGCTCCTTTGCTTGGGCTCAATAGACCAGACAAAACCAAAATGGATTCTTTTATACTAAGTGGCCTATAATCAAACTGAAGCTTTATGGAGGAGGCAGGTAGAAACAGACCAAGTTTTCCTGAAATTAGAAGATTCACAGCAAGCATTCAGAAAGTATTTAATCTATCTGAGTCAGTGTAATAGGGAAGTTCCCTCTGCTTGAATGCTTACAAGAAATAATTTGATGTTAGCCAATCATTTTTTCCTCTTTTGTTCTATTTTCTTATTCCTACTTTAAAAAAAATCTACTGATCTGCATTGCCCAGTGGAATATTTCACTCTATTTTTTAAAATGGAGATGGTACCAATTCATGAATCATGCATAAAAGTCAGTCAGATATTTAATCAAATTTATTGTAATTTTGCCTTTCATAGTCTAAGCCAAATTCATACCCCATGTTCATCAGAGGGAAGTTTGATTAAGAGTGCTAATCAGCGAGGTGTTTTAATGCAACTTCCATCTATAAGAGTCTCATATTGACTTGCTTAATATAAGAGATTTCAGGAATATTGTCCCTACTTACTGTGCAACTCTCTGATCACCACCTCCATTGCTATTAGCTGGGCTTCTCTGTATTATCAATAATCTTATAACAAAGTGCTGATTAATAGTAGAAACTTTGAGGAGAATGAACCCATTTTACCTTCTCCATAAATACTTATCATATAATTTATATTATGCAGAAGAATCTGCAAGAGAAAAATTATTTTATCATTTCCCACATTATAATTACAGAAGAAATAGATTTTAAAAACCATTAGATATTTATTAACTAAGCAATATATATATTATTTTTTCAGATCAAGTGCAAATCTAAACAGTATTACTTAATAACATAAATTTCATTTCAATTAATTTTCTGCAACCATTTCTTATAACGATTTGCTAAAGAACCTCAGATTATGTTGAAATTATATTTCTAATTGCCTTAAATCCTTCTTTGGAACAATGTGGATATTAATCAATTACACAATGTACTTCTTGGTCCTTGTAAAAGCTTTCTGACCCTTACAAAATAATTCAATAATGCAATTTTCTTACATTATAAAGTTTCCCCAAATAGCTCCATTTGATCTATGCTCCAATGTAAGTGGCTTACAGTAAGCATGGTAAGAAGAATTCTGCATAAGTCACAGACTCAAATCTACAGATATGCCTCTATTATTGTTACTCTGTTACTCATATGCAACACCCAGAAAGGATTTGTTCAGGGTAAGATAAAACTGAAAGCATCATTACCTATAGGAGGCTGTGGGCACAGCAAACTAAATCATCTGTGGCTTAAAGGAACAAAACACACAACAACCCAAGAAAGAATGTATAGACATAGTTTAGTCTTGAATCAATTCTGGGTCTTGAATTCACCTCTCAAAAACTATTGACATGCAAACCTTTAGGCCTCAGTTTTCTTCTCTGTAAAATGAGATTAGAAATTATACTCAAGTTGCATAACTGCTGAATGGATTACTTCGTATAATATATATCAAGTGAGTATCATCACATCTGGTGGAGAGAAGACAGGATGCACACTAGTGTTGGATATTATCGTACTGTCATTATAAGAATCATTATCATCACTGTGGAATGAGAAAAGAGGCCAAGAAGCAAAGAATTTATGAGGAATGCAACATAGCAGTGACAAAATAGAGCAGTTTAGGAAACTAAGCTCGTGAACTTTGATCATGAAGCAGATGTTTCTGTCATCCAGATCTCAGCATGCACTGCTAGAGAAGGGCAGATCCTTAAAGGTATTGCTCCAGGCTAATAATGAATGAGGATGAGCGCATATAACCCCAAACTTTCATCCTCACTACCTAGCTAAACGTGGTCATTAAATACAATCTTTTTTGTCTCATATGCTGACCCATCCTATGTTAGAATAATGTATGTGATTCTGATCCTAGCAAAAATATGACATCATCAAAACACTGAATTAATTTAGGAGACATGAAAAGGATATAAAATATGGCAGGAAGTTTTTGGAGCTACACTATGTATTAATCAGCCTACATTCTTCTATTATAGCTATTAAAAATAAAACCAGTTTATCCAGCTTCTCGAGGAAGTAGAGGAACAAGATTCAACTAATAAGATACATCATTATCATGCTAAGAATCTTAACAGGTACTAAACCTATATGTCTTAATTTAAAACCCTCCTAAACTCTAAGGTATCAAGAGTGACATAGGTATTAGGAGGTTAACTAAAATTTGTCCACTTACAAGGCCATGAGACACTATTAGTAGAGTGGGTAGAGAGAAGTGTTGACCAGGAGCTCTCTGTGTACAGATCCTAGCAGTGTGGCATGGCTGTTAGATGCTGGAAGGTAAATGCAGCAGGATGCATAGCAGTCTTTTAAATAAGTAAATTACATTACTTCATTACTCTTTTCAAAATCTTTCAAAGCCTTCCTCTGTTACTTAAAAATAAAATTCTCCTCTTTACAATGATGTGAAGGGTCTTAAATAAACTGACCTAGTTTACTTTTCTTACTTTGACTTTTACAGTTTGTTTCATGGGCTGACTCCATTTCATTATTCATGTTCCAGGGCCGGGGGATTTAGCCCAGTGGTTCCATCACCTGCCTTGTAAGCTGCAAGGACCTGAGTTTGATCTCTGGTACAAAAAAATAAAAAATAAAAAAATAAAAAAAAAATTCATGTTACAGCTCAAATTTCACTTTTTTGAGAAGTTATTTCTCTCCCAATCACCTTCTATGAACTTGCTTGGTCAATAATCATGTCATACTAGCTTTTAGTATCACACATACTGTGTTATATATTTTATTTTATATGTATTAATATACATTGAAATATATATATATTTTTCAATATATATTATATATATTGAAAAACGTTTGAGTCACAGAGTTGCATGGATTGCATGAAACTATAAAGCATCTGTTACCATGAAGAGCATGGAAAAAACATTGAATGCATACTTGTGGTGGTTATTGCTACTTTATCATCATCATCATCACCATCATCATCACCATCATCATCATCATCATCATTGAATAAGAAAAGAGGCCAAGAAGGCAGCTGTGACCAAAAAAAAAAAAAAAAAAAGGTGGGGGGAGTTCAAGAAATTGACTTGGTAAACTCCAGGCATTAAAGCAGATGTTTCTGTCACAGACACTTTCAACTTCCTTAACAGTATTGATCGCTGTCAAAATTCATACTTGTTAACTTGGTTTTTCTTTCTTTTTCTTTCCCTTGCTCACAGTTAAGTCACATGAAGGAAGGGACTTTTTGCTGCTGGATTCTCTACAATTTCTACAACCCTTTGAAGTCTCTTTCAGATACATTGGACCCTTGATTTCCAAGTTCAATTCATCTTCAAGGGCTAGTTGTAACTCAAGTTGGTCAATTGAAGGCTCAGGCTCCTCTACACAGCCTTCAAATTCTGTCTCCTGTGTACAGGCAAATCTCAGTGTTCTTAGAGAGACACTGGCCCAGGATTTCTCAGTTAACCCACAGAGGAAAGGATGTTGTAATGTTCCTTCTAGGACTCTTTAAGGGTTAAATCTGAATCTGAGACCATCTGTAAGCACAAGCGACTGGCATTCTGGTTGTAACTCAAGACTTTGTTCATAAGTTAAAACTAAAATTCTGGTCATAACCCAAGTTGTTTCTATGTCCAGCTGATCATGTTGGCCAGGGATTGGTTTGTACACATGTATGAAAATACTTCACATAATCAGAGAATGAACACCTGGGCATGAGTGACAACCTTCCGGATCTCAGGAGGTTGAGAAGAGTTCAACTTTCAACCAGTCAGAGTGGTATAACCTTACTGCATAAAACATGGGCAATAAAGAGCACTCAAAAGTTTAGTGCCATAGTTTAGTGGTAGGGCTAAAAGAATCATGAGAAAAAGACTTAATAAACCACTCCAGGAAAATTTTAAAACAAGCTAAAAAAGCAATGGTCTGATTAGCAGCTACCTTGATACCTTATATAAAAAATTTGAAGAGCCTGGGTAAATGAGAAAAGATGATTTCATTGAAGACTATTGCAGTAAGAGAAAAATATTGAGCTCAAGTCCACTGAAATAAAAGGTATGGTAGTTACATACTGAAGTAGTGGAGAAGTCCTGGAAGATATTAGTTGGTCAATGTGATAAGGTCATCTATTTCTGTTAATTGGAATTTATTGCAGTAAGGCTTCTACCCTTTCACACACACTGGAAGATAAGAATCCTGTGTTCTTGATGATTACATTTCAACGGATGGTTCCAAAAATCTTGAAAAAGATATTCCTGGAATTGTAAAAGATTTACATCTGAAAGGGAGAGAGAAAGAATTTACTAATTTAAAGTGAATGCTTTAACAAAAGGGACTACAAGGGCCTATGGTAATGAAATATATCTATCAAAATCTACTCCAGCCAAGGGTAATGTGAAGGCAGTCTTGGTGAGTTACTTAAATAAATTACTATATTCTGAAAGGACAACTGGTGTGTTTTATGGATTTCAGATTGATTAACCAGCTCCCCTCTTTACCTAAGCCAATTCTTTGAAAAGAATCCAAGTTTCAATGCATATAGCTCCCTGTCCCTATTCCAGTGCTTCTGTTTCTCTAGTTGTATCTTCTAGAAAAAAGTGCCACACCTGTCCATGATGGGCTCATTTACCTTTTCTACCCCATTTTGATGATGGTTTGAGGGGTGTATTGAAGACTGCTATAAATTTTGTTACTGTCTTCATAGAAAAGTATATTATTTGGAATTTATTTCCCTCTTACTTCAATTTGGGCTTAACTCATGAGAGGTTTGCCAACAGAAGGGTGGTTTGTGTGACATTTTAACAGATTTCCCCTCCCATCTAATAAGAGAAGCAGGTTTTGCTTTCAACATTTTGAACCATTTGCTATTGGTACACTGTAGCTGGAATACAGACATGCTAGGAGAAATCTGTTCCACATACAGTGGCTGTGTATAAGCAGTCTGGACAATAGCGTTAGCTGACCAACTAGCCAAGCCAAAAATTAAGTAAGTCATATTGTATATTGTCTCTCAGTTGACCTCTTCATTGATGATCACCACTGCTCACATTACAGTGAAGTGAAATTCTATCCAGCTGATCCTAGTCGACATACCAAACTATGAATGTATGAGTCACTTTCCTGTCCTTGGAACAAAATATCCAATACCCACAACTCAAAGGAGGAGAGGTTTAATTTGGCTCATAATCTTCTCCTTTTAGTCCATGATCAGATAGTTTCAAGGTAGAAATGGCATGGTGGAAGGGCATAGTGGACAAAAGTTGCTCACCTACTGGCACCCAGGAAGCAGAGAGAGAAGAGAAGAGAAGAGCCAGAGACAAGAGGGCATCCTTCCAGGTCATGGCCCTGGTATTCCACCTCTTCCACCTAGTCCCTGTTTCTGAACATATAAAATTATTGGGGCACATTTTAGATCTAAGCCTTAACATTCTACCTCTGGTCTCCAAAGCTCATGACCATCTCATCATATAAAATGTATTTGACTCATTTGTAAGAGTTGCCAAAGTCTTAATAGCTCAAATTGAAAAGTCCAAGTCCAAACTGTCCTCTGAGACTCAATGCAACCTCTTAGCTGTGAGCCCCTATAAACATGAAAAAGAAAGTTAAATACTTTCAATATGTGATGGCATAGAGTAAACATTCCTATTCCAAAGGGGAAGAAGAGACTATTTAGATGACAGTACAACTGAAACCCTCAGGGAAATATTAAACACTGTCTCCATGTCTACACCTGAGGTTGGTTTTGATGAGATGTAAGTTCCAAAAGCCTCAGAGAGCCCCCCCGCCCACTGTGACCTTGATGGTTGCAATCCACATAGCTTCCCTCTTGGGTAGGATATGCTCAATGCCTACAGATTTCCTCAGCTGATATTCCATATTCCAGGCATCTCTAAATTCCCGGGGACTCTTCTACACATCTGGCTTCATTCTCACAGATTCACATGCTGCCTTCTCAGTAGTACATTGCCTGGCTTCCGAAATATTCCTTCAAAATCTGTGTAAAAGTTTTTATGACTACACAACTCTTGTAGCTGCATGCCTGAAAAGCAGCACCATGTGGATGATGCCAAAGTCTACCATCAGTTGAAGTAGTATGCAGGGCCACTTGAACTATGTCTACAATGACCATGAAATACTTGAAGAAAAGAATTTGAGGCTATTTTTCTCTAAATGGTCCTGAATGAGCAGAGAACCATGGGATTTTCTTCTTAAGCCAAGTCTTTCAAAGAAGTTTAACCTTTAATATTCTTGACCCTGTGATGGGTATGGTCTGAGAGTTTCTTGAGATGCCCTCAAGACTCATTTCCTCTTGTTCTGGTATAGGATACTTGGTTTCTTTTCAATGCTAATCTTTTCAGCAACCATATTCTCCTAGGTCCCAATTTTACAGCTGCTTTCCTGGCCAAGCTGTAAAATTTTTGTTTGTTGGCCCTGCTTTTACTCCTTTTTTTTTTTCATTAAGTTTATTGGTACATTTTCAGTATGAAATACAGTTACATTCATCATTGGGATCTTGTACCTTTACATGAGTATCTTGGTTCTTATTTTTTCCCCCTTCCCTTGCCCTCCCTTCACCCCCTCCA
>NW_004624750.1:24948863-24961645 GCF_000247695.1 Heterocephalus glaber | reverse complement strand
CTGTTATCTGAGTAATTATTTCTGATTTCATTTTTCCCAGATCCTCTTTTGTTGCCAGTTCAGAGAGTCCAGGTGGTTGAGTATCAGATTGTTTCCTCTTGTTTCCCTTTGGGGTTGCTCTAGGTGATCCAGAAGTCTGTTTTTGAGACTTGTTTACGTGTCTTCTCATTTCCGTGGGAGGGGGTGCTTCTGGTGCCCACGTGACTCACCTTCTCTGGCCTAGGAGTTTGGGATGGAGGCAGGGAGCTTCCTTCCGGGTGCTCAAGCCTGCTTTTACTTCTGATATCACTGTAAATAGAATTAAAAGCAGCCAGAGTTGCCCATTCAGCAGCCTGAACATTGGGCTGCTTTCAAGTTTCTTCTGACAGATTAGTCCACCACCTTTCAATTTAACCTTACTGTGAGGGAAAAGGCAACCATTCAGCATTATGGCTGGAAATATAAACTAGGACAACCAGTATGGAAATCATTATAAAGATTCATTAAAATTTAAAAATAGAAACCCCAGCTTTTCCCCTTCTGTATATCTTCCTGAAAGAGTTAAAGATCATATTAGAGTGAGATATAGTTAAAGATCATATTAGAGTGATATATCTATATCTATATCTATATCTATATCTATATCTATATCTATATCTATATCTCTATATATATCCATGTTTAAATCAGCACTATTCATAATAGCTAATGTAAGGAACAGGAAAGAGGATGTTACCAGAACCCTTGAAGTGAGTCCTAATCTCCTGTGAGCCACTATAATACAAAGCAAATTTATAAGTTAAGACAGGAAATGAGTCTTAGAGAAGAAGCTGAGCTTTGGGCCTGATCAGTGCTTTTCTGGGTAGCAAGGACAAAGGCACCTTGAGCTTGCCATTGTTTATTGAGTTCATAAGGAGTATCAGATGACACAGATGGCAATGATAATCCTAAATTGACAAGGATCTTATAATTGGAGGAAGTATCAGATGTCTCCATGAGGATCTTATGCTGTTAAGGTTGATTGGGATGGTGAGACAAGCAAAATTTTCTTACAACAGTAGGAAGGATAAGTTAAACTGATAAAGAATTTGTCTCTCCCCAGGAGAAACCTTTCTACTTGGTTCTCAAAGGCCCAGGATATCTTCAGCTGATGTAATCTTGCCCTTGAGCACTGCAACATCATAGGACTATTGAGGCCTCATTCAACCCTAATCATAATTTAATTGTGAAATGATTTTTTCCCCCAAAATTATGTAGAATGGCTCCCAAAAAGCTAAATCTTGGAAGCAGCTGATAGGCCCACAAACAGATGAATGGATAAAAAATGTGGTATATATATATACAATGGAGTGCTGCTCAGCCATAAAGGATAAATTTGTGTCATTTGTAGGAAAATAGATGCACATGGAAATAATAATGGTAACTGAAAGAAATCATACACACAAGGTTAAATATTTCATGGCTTCTATTATATGAAAAACCTAAAGTATAAATAAAGAGCAAAGTAAAAGATAGATTATAGGGAACAGGGAGGTAGGCCTTTTGTGGATGGGCAGGAGATCCAGGGGTGGACCCAAAAGAAATGGAGTATAGGGAAGGGGAAGAAAAAGGATTTAGATGAAATACATACATATACCAACCTCCCCACAAAAATATTCATTATTTTTCACAAATGTGCACTAATACAAAATAAAATTTAAAAATTTTAAAAGAGTAAAAATATAAAATAATTTTTCTGTCAAGCAGTTGATTTTCCATAAAGCAAATTTTCAAACAGATCCCCTGAAGGCATTCAAGGGTAGGTTTTTCTTTAAATTAGGGTCACTAAGAATATGCTGATACAAAAATACCAAGTTTTAAGCTAAGCATTTCTGGGCTCAGCTGGGACCTGAATTGCACCCAAAGTGTTTCTAGATCAGTGGCTGTCAGATGATTAGAATCATCTGGGTAAATTTTAAAAATATGTACATGCAGGCTTTATCACTAGAAAGTTGAATTTAATTGGTCTGTAGTAAAGTCTTTGCATCATTATTAAAAAAACAACAAACTCTGCCTATGAGTTTAATGGACATCTTGTTTTAAGTACTAGTATCCTAGAGGTACAAGGAAGTTGGAGAACATTCAGAGTAGGAAGAGCTTGGCTACTTAGTGACTTGATGAAATGAGCAAATTATTCATCTTCTTTGAGCTTCAGTGTTCTAAGCTTTAAAATAATAATGATATCATACTTAACAATAAAATTATGTATAAATTATCTGTAGCATTCCCCCCTAAGATCAATAACAAGACAAAAACTTTTATCATCAGAATACGTAGTTGACTCTGTAGTAGCCAACGCAATCACATAAGACTGAGAAATAACAACCACCACAAGAAATTAGCTTCACACAAAGTCTTAGAACATGTGCAAAATATAGACAAATTCTTTGCCAAAATGAAACAAACATGACCTTTAGTCCAGTTTCTGATAAAGTCTTCATCCTCAGTTCTAACCTTTTGAGCCTGGCCTTTAACTGTCAGCATTCCCATCAATGGTCTTCTCAGCTCTAACCAATATCACCCATCAAGTATTACTCATAACATTCGAGGGATTCTGTAGCCCACATCTCCAAATTCCTCCCACAAACAAGTTCTAAATGGTTCTGATTCATATGATTAAGTGTAATCCTAGCTACAACTCCATTTTTCTAGGGCCAATTTTCTGTATCAATCATTTTACCATTGCTGGGACAAAATTCCCAATATCTATGTCTCAAAAAAGGAGAAATTTAGATTGGCCTATGGTTTTGAGATTTTAGTATATGATTCACTGGCTCCAAGGCAGAAAATACATCATAGAAAGGCAGGGTGGAGGAAAGCCGCTCACCTTCTGGTAGCCAGGACAAGGAAGAGAGGAGAGAGGATCCAGTAAGAATACACAATTCCAGATCCCACCCACAGTGACCCACTTCTGTGAACACATGAAACTTTTGGGGGACAATTTAGATCTAAATCATAAGAAGGGGAAGTAATTAAATGCTTACTTTTAGATGCAACATTTTCAAGGTGGCTTTTGTCTTGCAATTAATACCAAGATTAATTTGGATGCTATGAGGGAGGATGTCCGACTAACTTTTATATGATTTAATTGGATGCAGCCAAAAAATTGTGGTAATTCAACATTTCCATAGTTTTACAATACATTACTGAAATGTAACTTGTTAGTTATGCTCCTAAGAATTGGAATGACATGTAAAACAGTTCAGTGCAGTAAAGAAAATCTATTAGCTGGAAAGTAATACAAAGGAAATATAAGATGATGTGAATCATATCTATTTATTTATCCATCTATCTAACATTTACCTATATATTTTATTAAGTCACTGTGGTGAATATCTGAACTTTTCCTTTGGAAATTTCTCCTCCTCCATCTGGTGCATTTGCCAGAGTTGTGGGGATGTGACTCAGGTTGACCTTTCAGACCTCTTCATTCCTATGAACATAAGAATTGATTCAAGATCCAAACATACTGGTGCCTGCCTATAATCTCAGACTCTGGAAGGCTGAGGCAGGAAGATTATAATTTCAAATCCACCCTGGGGAATATAGTGACTTAGGGAGACTCTGTCTCAAAAGACTGGGAATGGATCTCAGTGAAAAGGCACTTGGTTCAGACTAGTGCTGAAAAAAAGAGAATTGATGCAAGACCAGGCCATATTCTTTGGGATGTCTTCTGGTGCTGCTGGATAATTTTTCTAATAAGACAGTTTCTAAAAATAAGGTACACTTTACACTTTGAAGAAAAATCAAAATACACAGACACACACACAGTCACACACAGTCACACACAGACACACACAGACACAGCTAAAAATACTTCCACTACAAGATAGTAAAATATCTCCCAAGGAATCACTGAGAGATCCATAAGCAGAACACACAATAACATCACAGAGCATAAACCCAAATGTAAAAAAGTAACATTATTTTTTTCATACTTGAATTTAATATCTATATAGATCCCTAATTTCTTCCGGTTTCAGAATCTCCAACTAATTCATGCTATAAAATCATAATTTGTAATCATTTTGAGCTTAAGATCAACTATAGAATTGTTTCTCTTATTCTGTTTGTCTCAGAAGTTGATCCTAAGATTCAGGGCTTATATGGAAGAGCTTATATGTTAAGAACAGTATGACAGTTCTTCATTGTGATTCATCTTGTACTCCTATCCAGAGAGACAACAAACATTTGGTCTCCCCTTCCACCAGTCTTTGTCGCAAGGCATCTTCTGTGTATACAAGCTACTGTTTCTGAATGTATTACTTCACTGAGTTAAGCAGTATCTTCCCTGGTTCGTTTTATGTCATTCTCTTTGCTTCATGAAGATTTTATTATCTCTGTAAATCTCTCTGAGACTATGTGTCATCAGATATTCTTTGCCACTGAAATTCCAAACATACATGGTGATTTTCATGCCCTCTCTATTGCTGACACCTGCAGCACATTTGTAGATGTCTCATAATTAGTGAGATTTGTGCTCCAACACCTTCTACCTTAATTTCCTAAATTTAAAAGGGCATGCCTTACTTCAGTTTCAGTGTGTCCACCTCACCAGCCAAGTTTCATTTTTTCTTTCCTTCCAATTCTTATTTTCTTCCCAGTTAAGAGTAATTAGGATGGTGGAAAGTAGCAAGAGTTCCAAAGAAATTTACAAGTGCCTTTACTAGGTGTTATGAATAATATAGTGAATTCTGGTGCTAAGGACCATGCAATGGAAAGGTAGACTCAAAGAAAGATTGCATTGTGTCTTCTTCCACCTCATTCAACTGATCTGACACCATGTGATATCTGGCTCTTCCCTGAAGTCAAAATGACCATGGCAGATAAATGTTTTGAATTGATTCATGACATCAAAGGAGTCAAGACACTCATGAAGTAGGACTTCCAAAACCTCTTAAGAAAGTAGCAAAAATAATGGGAATAAGTATATCCTGTTCATTTCAAATTTTGAGAAAGATTAATGACAATGTCTTTTATAGTAATTTTTAAAATATTTAAACATCATATTTTTATCACACCTCATACAACACTGTTTTGCCAACCTTCACCTGGGTTGGGAGGTATTAAAGCTTAACAGGTAATAATTGATCTTTAGTTTTCCACTGTATCTAGTGATAACCCCTTCAAAACAAAACTGTTGTATTTCTCATCCCAAATAGAGGCAATACCTGGATTTCAATTGTGTACAGTTTGAAGGAAATTGCACAGAGAAATTAAAGCTTTTTAAAGTAGTTTTGCACAAGTTAAAACTATCTGTTAACTCATATAATCAGTACAATAATATTTTGACTAAAATGTATTGCTATGCATAAGGCTCTTTGCAAAATTCTTTATATGTGCAATCTTACTTAAAACATGAGCCATAAAGAGGAACCAGGAATTATTATCACCATTTTACTGATGAGAAAACAGGCTGAGGGAGATTTAATAATTTACCTAAGAATGCACAGCCAGGAAGTGGTAGAGCTGAATCTAACGCCAAACTATTTTACAGTCTATCCTATTTTCTTAACCATATCTTCATCCCATTACTACTGTTAATGGTTTAGACTTAAAAAGTACCCCAGAAGTATCATATGTTGGGAGGTGGGTCATGGTAGAGAGAGGTGAATCACTGGAGGTGTGACCTGGAAGGGAGTATGCTGTGGCCAGGTCCTCCATTATCTCTCTGCATTCTGACTGCTATGAGATGACCACTTTTCCTCCATCAGGTATTTCCACTCTGCTGTTGCTGTTTTCGAGCCTGCCAACCATGGACTGAACCCATTGAAAATGTGAACCAAAATAAAGTTTTTCTTTAAATTATGAGTATTTTGTCCAAGAGACGATAAAGCTGACAGGAAAGGTGACCTTTTCTGTTTTCTTTTCAATCTTAAGGCTGGTATAGCACACTTGAACTTTTAATATGGCATGCAGTAAGGTGGGAATGTACAAATAGAAATAAGCACAACATGCTTATGTGATGTGATGTCAGCCATGTATAAGAATAAAGATTTTTTGATAAAGTATTTAAACAATAATTGGAGTAAAAATGAAATAGATCTACAAGTGCAAGTGTTTATTAGTGTGATTACTAGAAGCATATATCCACCTAAAATTTCTAATTTTTTATTATTCATAATGCTTTTGGATTTTCCACATGAGAAAATTTCTCAGCACATGTAGTTTCATGATTTTTAAAGTGAAACTTGACAATGAATTGGTTGCTTTAGTTTCCTTTCTACATTAAATGTCAACCTTTAGACAAATTTCACTGAAGTATTAGTTCGTCCAATCTCTCTCTTTCTCAGAATTAGTAATTTAGAGTTTTAAGAATATCAGAACTTGTCCTCACAAACTTTTTAGTGTAAAAGAGCTAATTTTATCTCTAAACCTTTTTTTTTTTTACTTTGTTTTTTCCTTTGGTGTTACTTCAAAAAATAATCAGTCAAAATCTGAACTTAATAACAAGAAGTGAAGCAACTTGGCATAGGCTTATGCAGAAACTTCCTACAGTATGATGTCTGTCAGTAGAGGCTATTTTATTTTTCTCTGGATTAAAGAATGTTAAAAAAAATCTGTGAAGTTTTAGTAGAAAATGAACTAGTAACATAGGTTGCAAATTAAAAATAAAATATTTCTACAAATTTCCAATATTTGCAGGAAGATAATTGTGTCTTTATATCTCTCTCTGAAGGCACAATCCTTTAATCCCAGCACACCATGGGGGTGAGGCAGGAGGAATGAAAGTTCAAGCCCATTTTGGGCAAGTTAGTGACTTAGTGCTACCCTGTGTCAAAAAATGAAAAGGGTCTGAGGTTGCAACTCAGTGAAAAGACCCATGGAATTAATCTTCAGCACCACAAACACAAAAAGCAAATATATATATTTATTCATCTTAGGTTAATACCATACTAAATTTGTTGTTTTAAAAAAATCCAAAACCAGAACCATAGAACCATATACAATGTATGAAATACATTGGAGTCAAATGTTTTATGTTAGTTTAGTTATTGGGATTGGACCTAAATTTCCCATGCATAATTAAGCTGATATCATATAACAAGTCATGCTATACTTCACTATATCCAGGTAGAATTTTTACATTCTGAACATTATCTTCCTCAGATAAAAGGGACTATAGCAAGTCCCAAACTCTCCGTGTGATTGGCAGTTGTTTTTTCTTAGCAATTTCTACAAATAGATGGTAGTTTAAATCTAATTTATGTTACCATTGGATCAAGACCCACTCTTGTAGAGGAGATGCTCTGGATCTTGCATGCGTTTGTAGGACATGAGGAGATTGGGCCTATATACACTTCTATCTTTCTGATCCTGCCAAGGTGGCTTTTCTCTTTTTCCAAAGAAATTATTTGATAACTTATAAAATTGAAGTGGTAGAATGAATTAATCATGGGCCGTTGCAGGACTGATGGCGGTCTTAGAAAGCTTATCTTGACTCAGTGGCTAGGTTTTAGTTATTGGAACAGAATCAATGTAATATGTATGTGTAATTACACAAATAGATTTATTAGGTAGGTTTACAGAATGAGAAGTAGAAGAGTCACAGTGGCCATCTGTGGGATAGGAGGCAGAAGAATACAAAATGACTGTTTGTACACTAGAAAGCTGGAAGATCCAGCAGCATGTGAAGGCTGAAATCTTGAAATCTAACTAATGTGAGTGTGTCAGAAGGCTGAAGAGTGCATGTACAGCTGAAGAGGTCAACATCTAAAAGCAATGGCAAAAACCAGACCTTCTCCCCAAAATGGAAAAATCTTTTCTTTTCTTTTTTATTCCATTCAGGCTACAAGTCTATTGGTTGGTGCTATCACATCTTGGTGGGTCTTCCTTTCTTTCCTGGATGTCAATCATCCACAGACATACTCAGAACATTACCAACTTCTTAGGCAGTTCTTACTCAAGTCAAGTTGACATATCACAATTAATGATCATGCTAGGTTACTGATTTGAGGCTGTATATATTGTGCCAATCCATTAAGATAATTTAATAAAGATGTTCTTGAAGTGTGGTAGAATGATGATGCATAAAAGTTTCACATTTTGATTCAGATTGGTTTATTCTATAACCATTTAAGTGGTTACTTTCTATTTGCTAGTCACAGAATCAAATCTTAAATTCCTGATTTTCAATGTAGTTGAGCTGGTTTAAATTCCTATATCTGTTAACTTCAGCAGCTTTAGGAATATCCTTAATATCTTTGTTATATCCTTTACTCATCTATCATAAAGTGCTTCATATTAAATGACATAACATGTTAATTCTGAGTATAATATGGAGTTAAAAATTCAATAATATGGAGGTTGAAAATACTTAGAGATAGCATTTGGCATAAATTCTAGATTTATTTTTTCATTTGGTCTGTGACATGGCCACATCACACAGTAAGCAAATTATTGTCCTCATTTGTTACTGAAAGCAAACAGACAGCTTTCTATGTAGGGACTGGGATGAGCAATTTAGAGGCCTAATTCCCTGAATATTTATGAATTGTCTAGTCATAGTTACATTTTCATTGGTAGGACAAAATACTCAACACTCAGAAGTTAGGGAAGAAAACGTTTATTTAGCTCACAGTTTGTAAAGGTTTCAGTAAAATCAGCTGGCTCCAAGGCAGGGCAATATGGCAGAGGGACATCACAGAGGAGAAACAGTTCATGGCATGGTAGGCAGAAGGCAGCATAGCAGCAAAGCAGCAGCAGCAAGCCTGTCTTTGTTCTGCCCATTTAAATTCCAACCAGGCTATGAGCCTACTGATTGGTGTCCCACCTGCCCAGCATGGGGCCTCCATTGCCCACACCCTTAATCCCCATTCACACAGCCTAATCAGCTACTTTTGAAACTCCACATGAGGGTTTGGGAGGATGATTTGATACAAGCCATACATTGTTCCCCTGGCCCCCAAAAGACATACATATATGTATGTATGTATGTATATATATATGCAAAAGTCATCTAGTCAATCTGGAAAAGTTGCCAAAGTCCTAATAGTTTCAGCATTGCTAAAAAGACCAAGTCCAAAGTCTCTTCTGAGATTTAAGGCAAATCCCTAGCTGCAAACCTCTATACACATGAAAGGTAAACACTTCTACATACAATGGAACAAGACAAGCATTTACATTCTAAAAGGTATGGGGTAATATAAAGGAATGAGAAACAAAGCAAGATCAAAATCCAAAAGGGTGAAATGTTAAGTCCCATTGTTCCATATCCAACATCCTGGATAATCTGTGGCAAGATGTGAATTATAAAAGGCTTAGGTGGTTCCATCCTTATGGCACTGCTGAAGGTTCCAGATCCCACAGCTTATCACTTGGGCTGGCTTTGCTTACTCCTTGCAGCTTTCCTCAGATGATCCATTCTTGGCTTCTACAACCTTCTGGGGTCTCCCCTGTACCTTCAGCTTTAAACTCACACAGCTTCACACACTGCCCTCTAACCCTTCCTGTCCCTACAACTCTTGCATTCTGTATTCACCTAAAGCCAGAACTATATGCATGACACCATGGTCTGCTGCTGGATGGAGCAGTAGCCAGGCTCCCTTCTCTCTTGGATGTAGAGGGTTAAGTAACTCTATTGCTGAGCTCTAGGAACCAAATCCTGAGAAACAAATTCTTTAGGCTGCCACCATTTTGGAAAGTGGTGCTTTGGGGCTCCCTTCTCGAAGCAAAGTTTTTCACTTTTGCAATTTTGAGGCTTCAAAAAGGGGAGCTCTCCTAGTTCTTGTGATGTCTTTAGGCCATCTTTACAATTGTTCTTTTCCTTCTCAGCAAACAATTTTTTCTCTGCTCCTTCTTTGCAGGCCATAACTTTACCAGAGTTTCCTTCCTGTCTAACTCAAAACTTTTAAAATCCTTCTTCTGGTCCTTTTGCTCTTTATTCTCAACATAGATCTGGCTAAAAGGGCCCATCAGGAGCCATGCCACCACCTCAACATTAGACTGTTTTGGAATTTCTTACACCAGATTAGTTCCTCCACCACACTTAATCTCAGTCTCAGGCAAAATCTCCAAACAAAAGCAAAATTCAGAAAATTTTCTGTGAATGCATAACACACATGGTCTGGAGTCTAACAGCCAATGCAACAGATACCTCCTAAGCCTGGTCTTTCTGGCAACATTTATATCTGCATTTTGGTCTTCTGAGCTCTGATCAGAATCTACCATCAAGTTTAGTTTAGAGCATTTTAGAGCTCCTTTTCCAATCAGCATCTCCAAATCTTTTCAAACTCATTCCAAAAGCCAGTTCCAAAGGCTTCTGAACCCATGGCCAGGTAGTGTCACAGTAACAACCCAACTTCTCTAATAACAAAATCTATCTCAGTTATGTTTTTCATTGCTGGAAAAAAATACCCAATACCCAGAAATTAAAGGAGGAAAAGTTTATTTAGTTCACAATTTGTAAAGGTTTTAGTCCATAGCTGGCTCCAAGGCATGGCATGGCAGAAGGGAGTCACAAGGAGAAATATTTCATGACATGGCAGGCAAAGGCAGAAAAGCAGCAAAGCAGCAAAGCAATAGCAGCAGCAGCAAGCCTGCCTTTGTTCTTCCCCTTTATATTCCAACCAGGCTACAGGCCTCGTGACTGATTCCACCTATGCCCAGTGTGGGACTTCCATTATCCACACCCTTAATCCCAGTATCACACCCTTAATCCATATTTGCACACCCCAATCCAGCCACCTTTAAAATTCCCCATGTATGACCCATGAGGCTTTGGGAAGATATCTAGATATAAGCCATAAAATATCTGCAATCTATATTTTTTACATATGAGGAAACTGAGTTTTAGTCAATGACTACATTTTAGTCAAATAAGTACTGCTGCATAAATAAACCTTCTTATCATTATATTACTATTGTGAGAATTGAGAATGCTATAGCAGCACAAATACCTACCTAATCCTTAGAACATACCATAGTAGAAGCTAGAAAAAAATATTCTTATATTTCTTCTGTTTACTAGACAGAAAAGTCTCAGGATATTTGTTAATCCACAAATGTTAGGTCTGTACCCAGTGAAGCAGTAAATACCCATAAAGTTTGCATGACATTTGACACCAAATAATGAAATCCATGACAAAAATATATGTTTACTTCTTTGTGGTATTTAAATAAGTGCATTTCTTTCAAAGATCAATCTTCTGAGCCCTAAACTAATGCTACATCCCTAGGAACTTAAAGATATTCATCCTTTGAGTCAAAGAAAAAAAATAAAAAGGGAATATTTATCACAAAATGTACTTTGACTACATTTTCCACTGGGACAAAGTTATAGGTAATTGTACATTTCTAGTTTCTCCAGGCAGTATGTCTCTAAGAACATGTTGTTTAGTGCAACCAAAAACAAAGTCATATTTCAGTGGCATTTCAAGTAAAAGCATCCGACCCTTCCCAATATTGTAAAAAAGGGCCATGCTTTAAAGAAGAAATTTTAAATGCCACTGAAGAATTTTGAAATAGTGGAGATGATGTGAATAGTGCTTTACCATAAAATCTTTAAATACAGGTCTTCAATGGTGACTGCAGTATATAAATGGATAGAAAATTAATTCATGGTACAGTGGAGCAGAAAACTCACATCTGTTCTATCTACAACCCAGTACACCCCATTTATTAATGCTGTTCTCTGCACTGTTGGGTGTAAACAATTAATTCACACAGACTGGCTTTTGTAGGAGACAGATAGTGTGTTTATCAGCAGGAATATACTAGTTTTAGCTTTTTTTTTTTAATACAGGAGAAAACCAAAATTTCACCTACATTATGTATAGATGGAAGGTATATATATTTGTGGTCATGGAATAATTTTCATCCCAAAGTAATATTCAAAATTATAAGGAACAGAAGTTCAGAATGATTTTTTTCTTTAATCAACCAGAAATAGATCATTGAATGTTATCTTATACAGTTATTTTAGTTTCTTGATTAATGATTTATTTCTAAATATATCAATTACCCACATCACTGGGTGCTTTTCTGTATATATCTGCAACTTACATCACTGGTAAGGGGCAAAAAGAAAATGACTCTTTTTATTTTGCTGCTAAATATAGCAAAAAAAAAAAGCTCTTATTTTTAATTTTTTTCTTCTTTGTTACTCTTTTAAAATTTTTATTTTTCTATTTTTTCTTTCTTTTTTCTTTCTCTCTCTCTCTCTCTCTGCCTCGCTCCCTTGCTGTCCCATATTGTTCATCTCCTTTTGTGTTCCTGTTTTGGACCTAATTCATATTTCTTCTTTATCTTTCTTTTTTTCTCTTTCCTTCTCTTTGCCTGGGCCCTCTGCTCTCACTGCTAACCTTCCCCTATCCTTCTACTTACCTATTCCTCCCTCCACAACTCCTTCTAATTCCCCATCATGAAGGGTAAAGTTGCTATATTGAAGAGTTTATTCACTATACACATATGTTGGGTTGTTCCTCAATTTTGATTTAATTCACACAGTAAAAGGTGATAGATTAATAACTACCACAAATTGTCATTTTCTAAGATGTACTTGATGCTATTGTGTTGCTGATGGTTTCACTTGGGCTAAGGTGTTGTGATTGATGTAATCGGTTGTCATTCCTGGTATAATGAAAATGAGACAGTCTCAGAGACATTAGAGACTCAAAACCTAAAGGCCAGCTGTGTCTGGAAGACACCTCTGAGAAGCAATCATTCTGTAAGTGTTCTAAATACATCAACAATGATATCTACAAAAAACAACTTCAAAGTATCAACACAGGAACTAAACCAAACACAGTACCAAAAAAAAAAAA
>NW_004624750.1:24869022-24929185 GCF_000247695.1 Heterocephalus glaber | reverse complement strand
ATAACACACACACACCATATATATATATATATATATATATATATATATATATATATATATAAAACACACACAAATGTGTTACATCCCTGGGAAAGAATAAGTGGGTGCTAATATTGATTTTTGAATAGGACCAACAAATTATCTACATTGTTAAAACGCACAAGTGATTAAAGCAAATGTCTAAGTAGAAGTATTTATGGGTTCGGCTGATGAGTTTAACAATGTTTCAAATATTCATGTTTAACATCTGTGATATTAACTAAAATTTGCTAAATATACATCTTACAAAACCATTCTTCTCAATTACTGTGTGCTAAAACAAGGCTTCTTTCTGTGTCAATCAAAATAGCTTCATTCTCTGTATCACAATTATTTTAAAGTGTATTTTGCTTTAAGAAAATTAATGTAAGCATATACATTTCAGGATAATTGTTCAGATTTTCAAAGATGTTTCATAAAAAGATCCATGATCACATTCCTTGAAATAACATGCTCTCCCAGCACACCTAAGTGCTAGTTTACACATCATTAGCTACTTGACAGAGAGGAAAAGGTTGGGAACAGAGGAGAGAAATTCGAAACTAATGTAATGGAGTCACTAATAATTGAATAGAAAAACAAAATTTAACTGAAATTTATAAAGTAAGTCAGTGAAGAAAGATGTCTTTATTACCTGGACAATTTTAACACCACATCTTTGGTTTAAAGTAAAACAAGTCTTCAAGTTATCTTATTAAAGTGATGTAAGAATTATTTGGGAACTTCCTTAGTTATCCACAAGTCAGAACAAAAGATGCATATAATTTTTTCATTGCCTAATTATCAGCAGTATTAAATTCAGAAGTATGAGTTCTTATAGATGCTTATGGAAACTTGATACTCTCACAATCACAGGGCTGGGAAATGCAGATCAATAGCACACAGTGGCTGTAATCAACATGCAGATTAATGAACAGGACCGTATCCACTGGGGAACACTAGAACAAAGACCAGTTGAGCATTTTAATTGCTAAGTTGCTACTCAGTCTCAATTTCCCATCAATCTCCATCCATTATGACCATTGATGCATAGCAGACCTTAAGAGGAAAACAATAACATAATGATTCATAAGTGCTAGGGTGCAAGTGAATAGTTAGCTCTGGGAAAATCATGGCTCTGATTATTTCTTGGTTCACACTACCTAAAAGATCTGACATATTATTTCTAATTTTCATTGTTCTCTGGACCTGACCTGCCTATATTTAATAAGTTGTTTTTAATGGAACTAATAGCACAGCAAAAGGTTAGTTGAACAATCTTTTCTCTGTCTCTGCATAGGTTTGTATTGTTCCCTTAACTAACAGAAAATCACAGCCAAAGAAATTAGTACCACAAAAGTATGAAATTGTCTGAAATATTATCATCTTATGATGGTGTGATTTTTCTCATATTATTATTATTATGTATTATTGACAGAGTTAAACTCAGCATATTTGATGGCCTTTGCCTTCCTTTTCTTGTACATTGACAGCCTTGTTTACATCTTGAGGTTTCAAATAAAATCTTCTAAAAGTTGATCTTCATGCAATCCATAAGAATGTTTCCTGATCTAGAGAAAAAATGTCTATAGTTGCTTTAGAGAAATGTATAACAATGATTATGATACAGGTTCATCACTGTACTAAAGAATTTACATGCACTTTAATCTTCATATTTTAAATGTAAATACTATTATTTATTTTACAAATTAAACAAATCAAGCTTGATAATAAACTTTCCATGAGGGATGAAGAGTGAAGCTAGGAGTCAAGCACCAATTATTCTGACTCATTTTGTGCCATTTTCTCTACAGTTTGCTAGACCCTAAGTAGTAAGTCTGGAGCAGATTTCTTCTGGATGTTCATATTAGTCAATTAATTTAAAAGCATTTTCATTTTCTTTCCAATTATACACATACAGGATATTAATCCACTATCTTCTGGGTTATCTTGGAGACAGGAAACGTGCACCTCAGTGGATGACTTCTCTTTAAACTTGTAGATTATTCCCCCTGAGTCTGTTCCCTCCCTGGATGGACTTTCTGTACAAGGTCCTTCAGTTTAATGGCCTCCATCGAATGGACTCTTTTTTAGGATGTCAGAGAAAAGCATTAAACAGGATTTGGGCAAAGTTGTATCTTGAAGTATGTAGTATTTCTCTCACAGCATCCTTTCAGCACAATTTTTAAAATTTTTATATTCACCACAGCCTTGTCAAGAGGTTAATGCAGATATTAACCTTCATTTTCAAATTTAGAAGCTGAGAGTCACAGTATTGAAATAAATGGCCAAGGTTTCAAATCAAATTCTTTGGATTCTGACTATGGCGCTCTTTTGGCGTCTCCTAAGTCAGTTGGGCACATAGCACTAAATGATCCATAAAGAAGAAACTACCACAAATGACCACTCTTGCATGCTCCCTGGTAGAAAGAACATCTCTATACTTCTTTTATTTCTCCAAGAAATAGGTAAGGAATTTTAAGTTTTCACTAAAGCTTCCTTACCAGAAATCTCTTATATTAAAATCAAGATATTTCTATGTCCTTGATGTTGAAGCTAAGCCTTGCAAAGGTGTATGGATCAAGAGCAGAGATTAGGAGTCAGGAGATTGAAACTTCAGCCCAACTTCTGTCAAACATCTGCTCTCAGATCCCAGGGCAGTGCCTTAAATTTTCTTGATGTCATGTTCCACATCTATAAAGTAAGTGTGTTCTTTGAAATCATGTGCTCATACCACGTCTGTGTAATTTCAAAGTAATTATGGAACCATACATAAATTCTTATTTTTACAAGTCAATACTCCTTTCATCTAAACTTTCTTTTTACTCTTAATAAAGTAGATCCTATGTTACATGTGTGCTAGTTTGACATTAATACATACTTTAAGGTATTATTTGCATCTCTGAAAGTATGATACCTTTCTGGGTGTTTCTCTCCCTAAGATGAATACTTAGTCATGTAAAATGCATCATAACATGTTCATATTCTCACTCTAATCTTTGATCAGAGAGTCATTAAATTATCAACACCATAACAAATATGATGGAATTTTCATGGAATTTTATTTTTAGATTACTTTTGTGGTTGGATATATATGTTTCTATTTGCCTGTTTTTAACCTCAGAGTCTCTGTCTTTTGCTGGTGTGTGCTCTACCTTTCAATTAAGAAACAGCTGTGAATCTAATTAATGTGCCCTTGACTCTCACCCTCTTCCAGGTCATTAATGAGGAAGTTAAATCAGAACAGACCAGGCTTTATCTTGAGTCTCAGGGGGACCTTTTGGAAAAGCCTTCTCCACAGCATTTGTATCCATGTAGATTGCTTTTGAGAATTCATGCTGTATGGCAATGAATGTATTTTGGAAATATAGCATTTCTGATATGGAGGAGATATTTTGATTTTACTAAGATCACATGCCTCCAGTAATGTCATTTTTTAAGATATCTCTTCTCTGATAGAGGTTGCAATCTGTGGTTCGGTGAAATATGTATTTTGGAATATATCCATGCACTGGTATATGAAGTGGATAGAGCAAGCATTCAGTGTTACCACATCCAACATTCTATAAAAACACAAACTATATAGAATTTAAGACAGTCTTAGGTATTCACAATGGACACATTGGAGGCATAAAGAAACTCTGACCATAAGCATGTCTAATAAGCAGTGAACCATTGAAGTTTATGCTGTTATCAATTTGCTGTGTAAACTGCACAGATATTTTATAAGGTCTTGGTACTCTAAGTGTTAGTGCCTGCCTAGCATTCATGAGGACCTTGGTTCAATTCCGAGTGCAAGCAAAGAATAGTAAAACAAAATAAAAAAATAATTTATATTATTTGTGCTCTTGTTTATATTTAATAACACACATGTGCAACATACTATAAGTACTGGTCAAAATTGACTTTAAGGAGGACAATTGATCACTATATCAGCCATCTTCTTAGATCAGAAAAGCAAAATAAATTACTCTCAAAAATGTAGGACTGCAAAGTGAAGATTTATAAATTTTTCTAAAAGATAAGTGAAATTTTTAAATGGGTAAACTAAACCCATATCCTTAAAATTAGAGGATTACTTTTTCCTTCCATTTATATTGCTTGAACTCCTGGCCAAATCTACTATAATTTTCAACAATAGGAAGATAGAACCCAAGAAATACAGATTTTCACAAATACCACTACCTACACAGTACACATAAAACAGTCTTCAAAAGACTGGTGTACCATTATTGCAACAAATGCAGGATTAATAGGGCACAGGGCACTATGAGAGGATACAGGGGAAAAGGGAACCTACCACTAGAAAACTCCTCTTCTGAAGGCATGTTGAAGTCATAGTAAAGTTTTAATGGGTGGATTCTAAGAGACTACATATAACCAGGGATTTTCTTTTTCTTCCCCAATTGCCTTTGCTCTCTAATAATTTCAAGGATCATTTGAATAAAGGAGAGCATCTCCTTCTTATCTATAAGGGCAGTCACTATCTAGCATAAAGGGTAGATCGATTTTCTTGGGCGGCCATGATAAATCACTACAAATTGGATGGCTTACAACAGAAATGTATTCTGTCAAAGTTTTGAAGGCAAGAAAGCTGAAGGTATTGGTAGGACTAAAACACCTCCAAAAACTGCGAAGAGAATATTTTGTTGCATCTTCTTCTGTCTGTTGATGTTCCTTGGATTGTGGCTACTTAACTCCATTCTTTGCCTAGCCTTAATTTAATTACATTTGCAAAGACCTCTCTCCTGTCCAAATAAGATCATATTCACAAGTTTGTGAATCATCTTTATTTTAAGGGAAGTAGGAAAAGGTAAAGAGAGAGAGAATGGACTTGTAAATAGGACAGTTAAGATATAAAGCAGGTGCTATATATTCTTAAATCAATATGATTTAAGAAATTAAAACAGAAGAAGTGAAAAAAGAGTAAAGAGAACTATGGAAAAAACTGAAAGGGCAATAAAATATGATATTAAATCATTTAAAAATACAATTAAGAGCCAGAGATCATGGCCATGACTGTAATTTTAGCCCTCTGGGAGGCTGAGGCAGAAGGAGATCAAGTTTGAATCTGCCTGGGCAATTTAGCAACTTCATGAGACCCTGTCTTAACATAATAATAATATTGTTATTAATAATCAACCCTACTGGGTACATATCTCAGTTTGAAGGCTTTTGGCTCAGTCCCCTAGTACTCACCTCAAAAAACAAAACGAAATAAAACAAAGAAAACAACATATTGGGTATAGGAAATTGCTAAATCAATGCTACAAGCAACTGAATAAGGAATGAAAGAGGAGGTTTATAAAGTAAACCAGATGAAAGCAGAAAATGATAGTAGTAAAATCAACAACAAAGAAGACCACAAATATTGACCACATATAGTGTGGTTTGAAGAAGCAGACATTAATTGGCCTGAAATTATTGGCTTCTGGGCTTTGTAATTAGCTTACAGCCTCCATGGCTCAAACAAAAAAAACTTGTATTTTTCACAGATTTGAAGACTGGAAGTTCTGGGATTGGGTTGGCACCATGTTTGGATTCCTGGTGAGGTAGTCTGCTTGGTCCTGACCTCACAAAACTGACCTTGGTATGTGCATATAGAGATTCTGGATCCCTTCCTCTATTTATGAGGATACTAATTTCATTGATGCGGGCTTCATCCTCATGACCTGGCTACTTCCCAAAAGGCCCCACCTCCAGGTACCATCACATCAGTGTTTAACTTTCAACATAAGAGTTGTTTGGGAACATCAGTGTTCAGTCCGGAGTGTTAACCTTTCCTCCTTAATGCTTCATGTCATAGGTGAGGATATAAGATCAAGTTATTAAGATCAAATGCGAGCTTCTGTGCAAATGCTATACTTTGCATCTTCCCCCATGTGCCAGTCTATACACACAAGCTTCCTATTCCATCACTCACTGAAATAATGCTCCTGCAAAATTGTTGAAAAGATTTTTCTAAAAAATGAGAGAAGTTGAGAGGAACATTGGGGTCTTCCATATACTAGAACAGAGCATGGATCAGGATAAGTATTCTAATATGTGCTTGGGTAAAATCTACAAAATATGCCACAGCAGATGGAAAACACATTTTTAGTTCAAAGCACACTCATACACAGCTTCATTGTTAAGGATGAATAGCATACTTATTAAATGCTTCACTTCTACAGTGAAAGCATTATCTTTAAGTCTTCAATCTACCTCCAAATGATATCTAGTTATGGACAAATTGCCTAACTATCCCTCAGTTTCCTTATCTGTAAATTGATTAGTTGCAAGGAACCTACCACATCACAATTCTCCCATGAATAGCAATCCTGAAAATAGCCACCTATTATTTTTACCTCAAAGATGAGAAAACAGAAATTTAGAGATGTTTTGTAACCTGCTACATGTCACTAAGCAAGTAGGTTATAGAGAAAAATCTGTAATTCAGGTGCTCAGATTTCTAGTTTTGCTTTTTGTAGGGAAGTAGAAGGAAAAATGAGTCAATGTGCCTACACAATATGAAAGATATACTCTTGATTTTTAGATGTCATACAGGGATTAAAAGGTATGAAAGTTTGGGAGGGGGTAAAAGATGGGACAGGTAATGAATTGGTTTGGCAAAATTTTGCCACAAGGTAATAATGGAGATGAAAATATCATATTCAATGTTTTAGCAATACACTACCAATAAATTCTAAAAACCTTTTAATAGCCTGCAAAATCTTGTGTTGACTCAATTGCATCTGTACATGTTATGTCATGTGTTCTTTCTCTGCTCTCCTTTATTTTCTCTACTGCACACCTTCCCCTTTTTTGCTATTTTATGGCTGTGCCAGGCTTGTCTCTGTTGCATCATGCAACACAAAGCTCTTTCTACCCTCAGAATTACCTCATGCAGATTTTTCTTGAAATACCATCTCATCAGAGCACTCTTTCATGATAGCCCTCTCTCTAATAGCCCCTACCATTGCTTTCAATTTTTTTCTTTTTACCAGTTGTGCTTTTCTTTAAGACAAAAATCCTTTGTCTGGATTGAGTGCTGATGACTGGAATGTCATATATGTTTACTTTCCAATTCTTTACTTAACATATACAGGGAAAATATGTATCCTCTCTGTACATATAGGCTTTTGAAAGTTTTAAAATATGGACTCCCAAGTAGGAAGAGAGCAGAGTGGCATAATTTATCACAATTACAGCTAACTCAAATCATTTTTATTTTCTCTGTGTATTTGAGTGCTTCTGTGTCAAAAAATAAATGAATAAGCACACTGCTGTGTTAAAAGCAAATGGGAAATCACTTAAGTAAAAATTGGGTTAAAATCTGTTTGTGGATGTGAGGTTATGTATCATGCTTTGTCTGCTTGCAATAAACAGAATTTAGCCAGCTCAATTAGGTTATCAAATTCTGGCGCATCCCCAAGGTATCTAAATACAAGCTGTAGCATTTCTTGAATACTTAAATCCTAAGAATAACTCAATAATAATCATGGCATTCACACTCTCTGATCTATTGTGTGCTGGAAATTTGCCATCAGTGTTATAGCAGAGAAAAGGACTCTTGACTCTCAGACATATTTCCATGTTGGCAATGCACTTACAAAATGTATTGTCTACAGCTCCATTTCTTTTCTTTTGCTTGGGGCTGGTGAATTTTCAGAATCTTGCTATTTGTTTTAAGAAAACTTTAGAATATACCAAGAGAAAAGGTGTAGCATCTATCTTGTTCATAATTTAGTAGCAGTCTTGGCATAAAAGAGGCTTTAATATATATATAATAAATAAAAGTACATGTGTATCATCTGAAAGAATAAAAGTTTCATTTTAAATTTAAAGTAATTATTTTTAACATTTTTTATAATCCTTTGCTTTTTTAAAATCTCCTCTCTCCTATCTTTCAATCACATTGTTTTAGTTTTTTTACACCTAAGATTGTAGTTTTGTACTTCTCAAAATGTTTGAGAAGCTGTAAGATTTTACCTAAATCAAATATTTCCCTTTTAGCCTCTACCTTTATTTTTATGTTACCAATTATTTTAATACTTTTAACAGGACCATATTTAAAATTAGCTTATTGAACACTTTTTAATCCTATGTGTGTCATGATTTTTTTTCCAAAAACTTTTTCATTATTTTTATTATTAAAATAAATAAATGGTTTAATAAGTATATATTTATTGATTTTTTGATCATTACCTTTCTGTATTCCCTTGTCAATGGGGTGAAGAAGGCTATATTTCCCTTGTAATTTTTCTATTATTTACATATAAACTACCTAGAGAGGGTTTGGCTGAAACTCAGATCAAAAGTGATTAGTATTCTTTTGTATTAAATATTTTAGAAAGTGACGATAATTTCTGACTTCAAGAAAGAGTTTCCTCATGCATGCAAAAGCAATTAAAGAACCACATAGTTGAGTGATCTAACATGGCTTAAATTTCATGACAAGAGTTTTTACTTTGGGGAAATATAGAAATTTGGACCTAATGCATATTTGGAGATGGTTGGTCTATAAATTCTAAAAAATACAGGTCTTTAAGAAATCTCAGATGGAACCTCTTCAGTATGTGTTGTCACATGACATGTGCCTGGCTCTTTAGCACCTCACTTAACTGGCCTCCTGTCATCCTCAGACAGTGGTATCTGTGTGTGGTGTACAGCATCACCTGCCCCTTTGAACATACTTGATGTTGCTAAAGCAGACAATTGATTAAAGTGTCACTGTCTGGTCAAAAAGACTTGGGCCTCAAGGATATCTGCATTTTCTACCATGATTTAAACAGAGGGCAATGCAGAGAAGCAGAGGACAAGGATGGAAAACATATTCACAGTTTTTCTTCCTGTTTTTTGTACTTGTTATCAATGGCTTCAAAACAAGACAACTTAATAAAGTGATACCTTTTATAGCCTGTAGATTTTGAGGACCCTACATGCAAATAGGATTTAACTTGGATGTCTTCCAGGGTCTCTCATACTGTTACAACCTAGGGATTGTCTAAGGTTGTAATCATCTCTCTCGTGTTTGAATGGCAGAAGATCTACTTCCAAGGTCACTCATATGGCTGTTATCAGGCTGAAAGTCTTTTACAGCTATTAGCTTCAGATATATATGTCCTTGCCATATGGATCTCTCCACAGAGTTACTTGCTTTCTCTAGATCAGTTTTCCCCAGAAGTAGGACTTGAAGGGAGAAAGGAGTGAGAGAGGGTGAAAAAAAGAAAGTCGTAGTCATTTGGAAACTTAATCTTGGAATTTATATAATCACTTTTGTTACATTTTATTCATTAGAAAAGAGTTACTAGGGCCAGCCCATATTCATAAAGAAGGGATTACCCAAGTGCATAAATACTAGGAAAGGAATATCATTATGTGCTATTTTAGTGGTTACTATTACTGCCTGCCCTCTAGCTACCAATGATTCATGTCCTTACAATATTCAGAAGACATTCAGCCCCTCTGAAGATTCTCCAAAGTCTCATTCTATTACAAAACAAGCTCAAAGCCCAGATGCTTTTTGTATAGATCAGCTTCAGGTGGAGGTGTTAATTCTCAAATATAATTTCTTGAATATAGCTCTGTAAAGTTTCTCTTATCTGTAAATCTGTAGATATGTAAAATTAAATGGAGCAGTTATTTATTCACATACACTGAACACTATGGCTTCCCTCTAAGTAAGGGTGTGTGTGTGTGTGTGTGTGTGTGTGTGTGTGTGTGTGTACATGGTGGTGGGTGGTGGTGGAGAGACAGAGACGGAATCTCTCAAAACAGATGGCAGAGCATTTTTGTAACTTAATATTGGAGATGACATTGTATCATTTTGTCATATTTTATTTATTAAATGTGAGTCACAAAATCAAGCCTACACTCAAGGGGAGAAGATTAAAAAGACATAAATCCTGGGAGACAGGAATCTTTAGAGACTATGTTGGAGGCCGCCTGCCACTCTCTTCTAGAGGTCTGGGTGCATTTGTGTCTTGGATTATATTGAAACACTTTAGGCTCATAAAAAAATCCCTCTATGATTTTAAATTAGCTAAAATTGATTTCTACTTCTTGAAACCAAGAAAGCTATGTAAGTCCAATGGCTCTGTTCTTAATTGGATTTTTAAAAAATCTTTTTGTTGCATTTGTTTTACAAAAGTCAACCTTTCTTGGAACACCTAGTATAAGTGGAAAAATTCTATCAGTAAGATTCTGTCTAATTTTTTTTCTTTTCACAGTCCTAAGTTATATTTCCTTATGTTAAAACCCACTAGATAGTTTCAGACTATTTAGTTGACATCTTCTGAAGTATTTGACATTGTTAACTTCTGCTTCCTACTAGAAATACTTGACTCTTCTGGCTTGTATAATGTCACATTTACCTAAATTGACTTTTACCTGTTTATTCTCTGGGTACCTATAATTTTCATGTTCAACTTCATTACATTCTTTTTCTTTTTCCTCTCATACAAAGTCTTTAAATGAGTGTATATAACATAGTTTCCATGGTAATTTGAAGTTAAATCTAAATGTCCTTTGCAGATTATCATTCATACCAATATTTTAACTACCTATTCAACATCTCCACATGATTTCTAACAAATACTAGGAATTATCATCGTATCCCAGCTACTCCCCACCTTGCACAGTTTGTACATTATTTTGTCCTTCTCCACCTCCGCTAGCCAGAAACTTGGGTTTCATTTTTGTTGACACGTTTTTGTTGTTGTTGGTCCTGGGGATTGAACTCAGGGCCTTGTGCTTGCCAGGCAGGTGCAGCACCACTGAACTACATCTCAGGCCCTTGGGCTTCATTCTTCATTCTATCTTCCTTACTCAACTTCCACTCATTTAAACCCTTCCCAACTAGTGTTAATTGTTTTACTCAGATCTTTCTAAGTAAAGACAATGTTACCCCACAATTAGTATGCTATATTTAAAAAATAAATCACAATCACTTATTTTTCTGATAATCTGGAATGTACAAAAGATGTTGAGAATAGGGAACCTTGAGTAAGGGTGTCTGGTTTTGAATCCTGGTCTTTTTACCTACTTACTAGCTCTATGACCTTAAGCAGATTGCTATACTTGCCTTTGATTCAATTTCCTCTTATGTAGAATAATATTACCTATCTCATTGAGGTTTTTAAACTATAAAATGAGATAATACAACTGAAACATTCAGGCTAGTGTCAGACTCATAGTAAAGAAAAAAATAATGATTAGTCATTATCTATATTAATTGATAAGTGTACTGACCTTCTAAGTGGAACACTTTTGCTCATAATCATTAATCTAAATCATTCTAACATTTCAGTAGAATAAAAATGCAGTTATGCCCTTCCTTTCATATTCTTATTAAAATTCTGAAATTACTATCAATTATTTTTGCATTTAAAGATAATTAAAGTAACTTACAAAAACCTTCATGATCTTGTTATGCTTTCCAGCCATATATCTTGTAAGTCTTTCAGAATCTCACAGTCTGCATTGATTTACTCTTTTGTTCTTCCAGAGAATTACTAGGTATTAAATAAATATGAGGTGTGAGCAATGTGGACACTGTCTTACCCTCATAGCATGTATACATTTCATGCTGCCATTCCTAGTATCTTGACTGTCTTTTCCCTAACCCAATCACATTATCTTTCAATGCTTAGCTTTTCAAAATACTAACCACCCCCGCTTCATCCCTGTTATTTGTTGGTGTGAATCTCTTGATGTCTTAGGTTTCCGATTAGACAAGCTTTTCTCCAGGAAACCTTGATGTGCTCTCTAACACTAGCTTATTCCTGTAATTTATTGAAATTACACTCCTGTAATGGATTAGAATTATTATTAAAATCAAAATTTTCTCCTTACTTTTCAGTTTTTCTGCTAGAATGTAATCTTCTTGAGGACCAAGACTGAGTAATAGAGCTCTTATTTATCATTCCATGTCCACAACTTAATATCTTGTACTATATACATTGGAATTTCAACACATGTCTGTTGACTTTCTAGGCATGTTTCACTAGAGGGCTTTTGAGGCAAGGATCTAATGTTTAAAGGATTGTGGTCACACCTGGAAAATAATTTGGTCTTTTTACAAAGAAGTTAATAGACCACTTTGCATACAAGGTACTTATTTCAAAGTCACGTATTCCAATGCCATAGAATTATTAGCTTCCTATGGTGGGAGAACATGAAAGTGTGAGGAGGGTGAGGGAGGGCAGGAGAGAGAGGGAGAGAACACTAAAGTAATGTGCTAAATTTCGGAAGGATCTGATGACATAGGGCTCAAATGAATCTGTTCTTGCAGTTCAGTTAGCAGTTGTCACTTTTGCAGGGACAGAGACCATGCTGTTCTCACAGACGTCAGCTCCCTGGATATCTGGCATCAGAAGCTTCAGCACAGACTCCAGGAGATACTAACAGCAGTGACAGTGCCCCTGGTGAGGACTAGTATGGAAATAATCTTTCTTATGTTGGCAGAAAGAGAAGACATCTGTGCAGCAAGCTGAGCCAGAAAGGAGAAAAATGGTAGACATTGCAGGATAACCAAGACTATTCTTTCATCTCCCTTTATTCCAGTTTGTACTTCCAGAAATATTTGGAAGGAGGTTTTTTTTTTTATTCATTCCTTTTATTGGTACATTTTAGGTGTACAATATGCTGACATTCATTATTGGGAATTTGTACTTTTATGTAATATATCTTGGTTCTTTTTTCCCTCCATTCCCCTGTTCTCTCTTCAACCCCTCCACCTCTCCCTATTTGTTTCCATTTTTTCCTTTTCTCATATTTATTTCTTTCACTTCTTTCCTTTCCCCTACCCCTTCCTCTTTCCTTTCCCCTTTGGACTTTTTCTTCCTATAAGGATCAAAATGTGTAATAGATAATGTGAATTTGGAAGGAGTTTTTGCATGAAGTAAGAGGGTAAGTAGCAAGTGGTGGAAGAATAAAAAAAAATTTTTGTTGACTATGAACATGAATCTAATTTAATCTCCATCCAGTATATACACAGTGTCAGTTCTTTTACACATATGACTTTTTTGATACTTCCATGGATTTTCTTGCAATTAGTTAAAATATCTGATTTAGATCATATACCTGTATATGTTATCTGAGCATCTTGTATTAGTCAGTGTTTTCAGGGTTGTGCTGAAATAACAAATGGTTGAAAAGATATTTACTTTATAACCAGAAGGAGGGGATCTCTTTTTATTTGTGAATCTGCTATAGGTTACCTTTGATTTTATCCTCTAAGTTGTCCTCAGGCTTTTTTCCAGATATGTCCTTTTTAATGATATATTGCCCTTTTGACAGAAGGAAAAGTAAAGATACAAAACCTATCAATAATCCTAACACTGCTGTACAAATTTTGCTTCATATTTCATGGGCCTACTTGGCCTCATATGGAAAGACACTTAGATAACCTGGCAATTGGTAGCAATATCTAATCTTTTCACTGCACTGGGGGGAAATAATTGAGAATGGTAATCTAATAAAATTAATGAATATATGTAAAACATACTCTATTTTGTCTTCCAAAGTGTTTCTTCCCTTCTCTTTATGTGTACTCGGACTCTGGTGTTGTCATGTTTGATTTCCTATTCACCATGCCTATTTTTTCACTTCATTTTAATCATTGATGAGTTACAATGGCACATTCTTATTACATTTTATTCTCAGTTTTTCTTGATACTTTGAGAGCTACATACATAGCCAAAAATCTTTAAATTAATTTCTTAATTTTTAAGGCATAAGTTTAGTTATTTAAATATTGCTAGCAATATTTTCTTATTGTTGGAACTACTTTTTTTTGTATGATATTATCATGAATGTACAAAGCATTTACACAGATTTCTGAAAACTTTCTGATAATCAGCACTAGTTTCCAGGTACACTCATGTATACAACCAATTTATTTTGATTACAGACTGATATTTTAAAAATTATTATCTCATATCTTAGAAAATTATTCTCAATTTAATTTATAAAACTAAGGAATATTTTACTTCCCTAAAATTATGCACATAGAAAACCTAAATTTTCTGGAAAATTATGATGATTAATAATTTAGTATATCATCAGAAGTCTGACTTACTCCACGAAGGGAAGATTTCTCAGTACTTCCATTTATATTTCCATGCTTTTGATGCAAACAATTGCATCAACACTTATTCTTCTTTGCATATGTATTGAGCATTTTATTTTATTCAAGTACAGTAAGAGAAAATTCCCATCAAAGAGGGTTATCCTTAAAGAATAAGAAAATGTATTGGCTCATATAAATGGAAATCTTCAATAGGACTAGACTTAGGATAAGTACAATAAACCCAGAATTAATTTTTATTCTCTCCTTGCTTTTGCTTTATCTTCAGAATGATAGCAAATAGCCTAAACATCATATTCACACACATTAACAATTGGAAGGTAAAAGCAATTACCAATCTTGGAAACCTTTTTAGAAACAAGAGAAACATCTAGGAAGAACTTGCTAGAACCCCTGAAAAGACTTTGTTGTTTTTCATGGGCACAAATGAGATCACCTGTCATTTGTAACTAATCCCTGGCAAGGATCAGGTGATTACCCTTAACCTGACATCACCTGAAGACAGGAATTGGTGTCAAGAGTCCTTATGGAGCATGATATCAAAAACAAAGCATGGATACCTGAAGAAAATCAGAGTTCACAGGCAAAGAGAAAAGAGTAATAAAAGTTCTGAGTAGGCAATCAACAATAGTAATCTTCAGTTCATTATACTATGATTGTGTTTACTTGTTGTGTTTTATCATTATATGGATAATGAAGAAATTCATCAATGTTTGTTAGCAGATGTCAGAGGGATACTGACTGGTTTTCTTTAAAATGTTTGTCATTTTCTCTGATTCCTCGAAGGAATTTTCTCCTGGCATATGTAGTCTCTCTTTCTTGACTCCTGTCCTAATTCTTGATAAGCTCCATATCTACATAAATGGTTTTATAATGATGTAGTTGCTTAGTACTTTTGCTTTCCTTCCTTCAATGACTTTGCCCTATACCTATTGCCTATCTTCCCTGTTGTCATAGTTTAAACCTTGTCATTACTAAAAAGCACACCTTGTCCTTAATCTCAACTTTAAACCTCATTCCCCCTCCTGTCACAATCCAGCAATCTACTCATTTTTTTGATGCATCTTCATCCCCTTTTGTATCAGAAATATAATGCTCGGCAAGCTTCTAATCCATTGGTGTTAATTTTTTGTACCTTTGCTTACCTGCCTTATTTATTTCTTCTTTTTAGTCTAACTGAAATCCCCTCATTTTGGTCACTATATTGCATAACAGTTTCAACTTTTGTGTTACTGTTCACTTAGTTAAACCTGTTTGGGCAAAGCACAACTCTAATTAAATGAAATTCTCCCCTTACCACATCCCTGCATCCGCACAACTGAACGAGTTGAATGACACTGTAGCTAACACTCTCACTTTATTTCATGATTACAATACTATGCTCAAATGAGTCTTTAATACTTTCTGGCTATCAGGTGATACTTATTCCTGGTTCATGAATTTTTGTCTTGTCCTTGACTGTTTTTCATATCTTTGCTTTTCTTCTTAAACCTCCAATTTACCATTCTCATTTGGCTCTGGATAATTCTCCTATTTTATTGGAATTTTGAAGTTACCAGAGAAGAATTATTACTGAAATCCACCACCAAATCTAATTTGGTTGTATGAGTCCATGTTCTGGACCTTCTTTCTTGTTACTCTGGCTATGTTGTCTTTGCTTCTGGCAAAGGCTTACATTTTCCCTGATACACAAACCCATTCCTGCTTGCTTTCTCAATGCCATTATTCCAACAAGTCCCCCATATCCTATAGCTTTTAATTTTTCCTCATAAGCATGCAAACTCTGTTATTTCTCTCAATTATGAAAAAAAAATCTTAAAGTGAGCCTATGTACCTTTGCTGGTTTTTAATCTATTTTCTGCTTCAGTTTATAGTGAAAGTCCTCAAAAGTATCGTGTGTAGTCACTGCCTCCGGCTTCTCCTGATTCTCTCTTGAGTTTATTTCAATCAGGCCTTTACCCCTCTCCATTGAAGTTGTTCTTGTCGAGATAATCAGTGACATCCTATCTTTATTGTCAAATTGAAGGTTAATTCTCACTCTTCACCCTATTTAGTCTTTGATATTATTTTTATGTGGCACAGTTGACAACTTTCTCATCCTGTGAACATTTTTTCACTGGATTACACATGTTCCTGGTTTCATAATGACTGCTCCTTTCTTCTTGCTTTTGTTGGATTTTTCTTACCTCCTTAATTTCAAAAATGTGGAATCCTTCAGGGCTCAGGCTTCTTAATGTATTGTATTTTATAAAACTGCAAATCGCCAAATGCATATGTCCACTTCATATAACCTGCTTGAATACTAGACATAAGTAGCTCACTGCATACTCAGCATCTACACCTGGGTAAGATTAAAGTTAGGGACGAGAAGCAATGAGAAGGGCTGATGAATGAAACTGAGATAAATGACATGGCCTCATACCGCTTCATCACAGCTAAAATAACAACAAAAAACTCAATATACTTGATGTGATTAGATGTTTTCTGAACTGAAGAACCCATTCCAATTTTAAAATCAGGATTGGTATTGGACAGAAATAGATAATCTGTACAGTTTAGGTGTGTATCTGATAACTAGACCTTGGAGAATTTCCTGAGATATTTCATCTACTAAGGGCATCTAGGCATCTATCAGATTGAATTGCTACTCTTAATAGAGCCTCTAGTGCCTGCTCATCTTGCTTAATGATGTGGGAAGTGGAGAATGATCTTCTAGGAACAGTGCTGGCCTTTGGTAAAGAAACTGAAAGTCAAGAGGATGGTGAGGAGAAGCCCTTGAAACAATATATGACTAGATAGTGAATATTTTAATCCAAAGCATCACATATGTCCAATGTTTTGTGGGGTTTTGTAATAGTGCAATGAACTTCATGAAGTGTACAACTACAAATTTCTATACAAATAAAGTTTGATATAATTTCTTAGAACACTACAATGTGTCAAGAAAGAAAAAAGGCAGTATATTGTGTACATGGTTGAGCTAATTAAGAAAGCAAATTAGCTTTTTTAGGTGTGACCAGGCTCTATTAAATATGCTGTGAGAGAGGCGGGGGATTTAGGTCAGTCATTCCGGTGCCTTCTGTGCAAGCGCAAGGTCCTGAGTTGAAACTCTGGTACCAAAAAATAAAGCTACTAGAACCTGTGTTTGGGTCCCTTGTTGAGAGTTTATTTTATGCAATAACTAGAAACTTGTGAGGAGGTGAAATTGTCCAGTGCTAAGAATTTCAACTATTTTGAATTGTGGTTTCAAAAGGCCAATGAAATTGTTAGTGTAGTACAAATCCTCTAAGGTATAAATGCAACAAAGATTAATAGAAAGTTTTCAAATCTGGCACTAAGAATTATATATGCTTTTCAAAACCACACATGCCTCAATAGCAGGATGCTTGACATCAGTCACAAAGTTACTCAATAACGCAAGTAGATGTTGGGATTTATATGTCAAGTTTGTGACTACCCATCACTGGAAGTACCTTAGCATATGTGTAAGACTTCAGCACTTTTTGATTAGGGGTTCTGTGGATTACAGTGTCAAAAATCATGTGTCATTAGTGAAAGTTGCTGCATGAAGTATTTATAGTGAAGATAATTTCAGGACCCAGGAAAGACCAGAATGTTACTCAATTTCTCCTTGTTAGTAAAATAAATTTGGGAAAAGAAATAGCAAGCATCACTCCTAAAGAAACAAAGATGGAAGAACAAAGTTGCAATACTGGGACTGAAGGCAACAACTCACATTAAGGAAGCCAACAGAAATGCCAGAATAATGTATGCCTCCTGAGTCTAGTAGCATACAAGCAGAGTTTCAGGGAACAAAAGAGGCCAAATGATCCACCTGTGGTAAGAAGTTGCCCATAAGATTTCGGGAGAATGGTCCAGAGACCAGGCCAAGAGTTTGGTTTCCAGTCAGCACAGCTGATTAATTCTTAGGGCAAAAAGAGCCGTTTTACTCATCACTGTAGTTTTGAAGTCTTAATACATAGGGGTCTCAAGTTGAATTTGGGAGTAGATTCAGAGATAACATACAGCCAAGTTCCTAGAATTATGTATGGCAAAAGAAAGCATGGTTGAATAAGAGTGGGACTCTTAGGAGATGGTCCCTTCCTAAAGAAAACTATAAATTACTTGTTCAGAAGTAAATGTTGGAAAATTAGAGATGGGCTGGAATGATGAGCAATTTCAGAACCACACAAGAAATGAATCTTAATAAAAACTCTCTTTGGGGGATACAGATTCCTTGGAGTAGGTTATTGAAAAGGCCAGAGTGTGTATAAGAAATGAGCCTGTGTCCTGAGAAGAAAGGAAACACAAAAAAGGTCTCAAGGTGGGGTGGATGGAGGCTGAAGTGGTTTCCTTTCCTCGATCCCTGAAAGCTTCTTTAGAAGCTGACACTGGTGGGGGAGGCAATAGTAGCAGAGCAAATATTCTGGCTAGATTGAAATATGTGTCCAAGTGGAGAGAAGGAAAGCTGTCAAGACTTAGGTGACAGGGTAGCAAATGACATATTCTTGAAACACAATTACAGATGTACTGAAAGGCAGAAGAGGAGAGGCCAGGAATGACATGTTGTACATTGTTTTCTTCTAGAGGAGGGGGTAACTCTACAGGGAAGATCAGATATAAACTTAGTTTTTTAGGAATATGTAATAATGTAGTTAAATATTTATCTTTTGGGCAGCAAATATGAAAATTTCTTTGACAAAAGGGATCTATTTTTTTAAAAAAGTGATCTATTTGCTAAAAACATACTTTGTGAGTCAGCTACCTAGTAGAAGGTAAGTTGTGCTAGAGCTGAGAAAATGAATGCACCTTGAGACCACAATGATAAGTGAAATAAATCAGACATGCAAGCTCAAATATTTCATGGTTGCTTTTATATGAGAAGCCCAAAGTATAAATAAAGAGCAAACTAAGAGATAGATAATAGGAAATAGGGAGACAGGTCTTGCAGGAAAGGAAAAGGGACAATGAAATGGAGGGAGCAGGAGAAGGAGGAAGGCAACACGGTGAATAAAGAACTGAAATGTGTTGTGCACATGTACCAAATCCCCATGGAGAAAGTGACCATTATGTACTATGATTATGCACTAATAAAAATAAAAATTGTACCGAGCAAGAAAAAGAAGAAAAAAGAGCAAGATAATGAGAAGAATGAGAGCAGCTAAGACCTACTCTAGCAGAAACCACCAAGGCAGAGTTGTAGTCTGAGGACTGGAGCTAGAAGGAAAGCAGGGGATCCAGTCTAAGATTGCAGCCTTCTATGCTCTGTGCAAAGCCATTCGTCACACACTGCAGTACATATTCAGGAAAGCGACACAGCTTTGTATTTACCTTTCCTCAAAATGCCAGCATTGGGGCTAGTTTATGGGTCAAGTTTGGATGCAGGTAGATTCAGATGGATGATGCAGAAGTTTCGTATGTCTACTAGCTAAGTTCAGTATCATTTTCAATGCTACAAAAATTATATCTCTATAGATTTAAAAATTTCGTATAGTTCTATATGTAGTGTATTTTTGAGAAAAAAAATCTATGGAATCTTAATAACAAAAAATATTCCATGATGAGATCAGGCACGTTGAGGGTGCTATGGCCATAGACAAAAAAATGTTCCACGAAAACATTCTAAGTGTGGTGTAGATAAGTGATAAGTGGAAGATATGTACAAATGCAAAATAAATGAAATTAAAATTATCAAGTGACTTATTAATTAGCAAATAATTTGATAGCTTCAATCCAAAAAAAATTAACACTTAACAGTAATAACTAAATCTCACACTTTTATTTTTATTTTTGTGACTATACAATTTATAGTACATTCTCACTTCTCAGGTCAGTAATTTTTTCATCAGAGATGTAAAATAAAATAAAGGTACTGTTTTTATTTAAAATGTTGATATTTTGTTGATCAGTTTTATCATTTGGTCATTCAATGACATTTTATATTGGCTTTTTAAAAAATGTTGTCCTCAACAATAGTTATCATCATTGCTGAAACACTTCTCATGCTCTTAAATTTTTGTGTCCAAGGAAAGTGCCTCAGTTTCTTCATCATGATCTTTGTCCTTACCCTGTGTGGCAGCACCTTCATATATCTGGAAAGGATGCTGAGATGAACAGCACTTGCAAAATGTCTGTAATATTAATCTACAGATGGTCTGAATATTTTTTATGTGAAATAAGCTGTACTTTCTAATATGACCAGTTTTAACAGTATTCAGTACTCTATAAGGCAAGGCCTGATGTACATCAAAAGAGAAAACTTGTAAGTTATTGCTAGATTATTTCTTGAAAGAATGTCTTGAGAGTCATTTAGCAAGTTTAGAAAATTAACTCCTATTCTGAGCATGGTAAAAAAGAAATATAGTCAATGCAAAGAAGTCCCAGGAACAGGTACATAAAAAAAAAACTCCTACTGTGCTGAATAAGGGCTTCAGCTTTGCATGGAAAAATAACAGTAGGAGGTCTTCAGGAATATTTGGGAATTTATGCTTTCTTCCTTTGAACTATATTCTTTCTTTTATCTTTCAGAATTAAACTTCAACTCTGGTGGGGTTTTTTGCTTGTTTATTTTTCTTTTTATCTGTCATGTGGGATTGAATCAAGCCTTTCCACTGAGTGACATCCACAGCCTTTTTTATATTTTATTTTGAAACAAGGTCTCACTAAATCTCTAAATTGCTCAGGGTGGGTTCAGACTTGCAATTCTCCTACCTCATCCTCTCAAAGAGCTGGGATTACAGGTCTGTGACACCATGCCCAGCTTCAACCCTATTACGTTTTTGTGATCTTTCATTTTGTTACACATCTCTGTGTAGACACAAACCCACTGAATTCTGGGGTCAATCACAGAATCAGCAACAAATACAATCTGGGTATACCCTTAATACCTACCACCCAATTTAGATAAATTTCTTCTTCCAGATTTGAGATTCTCAGAGCCATCATTTTCTATGTAGCTCATTTAGTCATATTTCTTTAGCTGAGAACAAAATAGTGGCTCAAGAGTGTTAGATAAAAGTCTCAGATGTTGCTTAATCAAACTGTGTTTAATACCAATGTGATTCCAATTGTAAAACCATAGGACCATGCCTTTCCTTACTGTCAACTGATTCATTCTATTTCACTAATTCCTGTCTTTAGGATCAAAATTTTAAATTACTGCTCTCATTTCAGCCTTATGCTCTCTCTTTCCTCTTGCTCTTATTGGTTTTCCCAGAAGCTTAATCTTACCTCATTTCTTCAGTATTGACAATTTTTTCTACATGTGCTACCAACATGGAGACTTGTTTACTCTATTTTCTCAATACATCAGTGTTCCACCATTTCTCTTAACATAAATTGCTATGACCATATCTCAGCACCATTGTCTCTTGCCTGGGTCATCACCTCTGTCTTATAATTGGCCTCGGTTTCTTCCTTGCATCCAAGGACTAGTGTCCACACAGCAGCCAGGTTAATCTACAAAAAATATCAGACATATTTGCATAACTCCTTACTTAAGATCCCCCTAATGCTATCTGGCTCACTCAGAGTGAAATCTGAAGTCCTTAGTTTAACAGGCTCTCTATATAATGGACACTATTTTTCTGACCTCATCTACATCAGTCTCTTTTATTTACCCTACTCTAACATTCTAACCATGCTGGGTTGTTGATGTTCCAATTGATCAAACTAATTTCCTTCCATTGTCTTTGCATGTTCTATTCCCTCCACTTAGAATGTGTTTCTCCTGATATCTGTATGGTGTACTCCTCCAAAATACTACCCAAGGAAGGAGACTTTCTCTAGATATTCTTATCTAACACAGCACCCAGTATCTCTTTATCACTTTGCTATTTATCTCTTCAATGTTTATCACAATCTGATATAAAACATTTTGCCTATCTCCTTTCAATAGAGTATAACCTTCATCAAGACAGGGAATTTGGTTCAATGATGTTATCAGCATCAAGAGTGTCATAAAATGGTATATTCAATAAACATTTCTTGAATAAAAGAAGTTATTGAAACAAAGAAACATATTATATGGAGACTTCCCTCTGTGGTACATCTTGAAAGTTTTTGAACATGCTCTAACTAGCAATTTATAGATAAATATTTGCTATTTTATTTCAATTTTTAAAAAATGTTATGGCTTGTGTTCAGATATTCCCCAAAGCCTCATGCTTTTCCAGAGGTGGTTGAATCTAGAGTGTGTGACTGATTCATGGTGGGACCAGGTCCTAAGGCACTGGGATAAAGGGTGTGAATGCTACCTGTTTTAAGTAGTCTGAATTAAAATAAAAGGGGCAGGAAGATACTGGTAAGGTTCTCTTGTTGTTTTTGCTATCTTCTGCTGCCATGAACTGTTTCACCTCTGCCACTTTGCTTTGGAGCCAGCTGATTGTGGACTGGAACCTCTAGGAACTGTAAGCCAAGTAAACCTGTCACCTTTCAAGTTTTGATGTCGGGTATTTTGTCTCAGCAATGAAAGAAAAATAACTAAGACACCACCCATTAGTATTTTGTCTAGTCACTAAAGAACCAGAAACACATCTTGATCTTTTCATGTAGGTCATATATTCCACCATTTGCATCCTTATTTTGCTGATGGAAAAAATGTGCAGTAGATAAATCTGAATGTATGAACAGAATTTTTTAATATATTTGCACTACATTTTTTCCAACTAATCCTGATATATTTATCTTTATTAACCCGAATCATTGAAGTGGATTATTCTGGTGATTACAAATGGATTTATTTTGTTCCTATTTGGTATGAGATCAATTTGACTGATGTAACTTGAAGTTATTAATATGGGAAAGCATTGATCTATGCAAATCATCATTTAGAAATAAATGGTTTTAAAAATTGTCACACAAAAAATAGATTTAAAATAAAACTTGAGATCAAAATTTCAATTTGTTCTATAACACATCTAAGGTCCTAAACATTCTAGGAACTTGTTAACAATTTATAAGGCTGTTATGCTCATTTTTTAATAAAGTATGCCTTAAAAGGCTATATTTTAATATATAACAAGTTTCTTATGAAAATACTTTCATAAATTTTTACATTTATTTGGAACAACAAAATCTGTCATTTTACAAGTTCAGATATGATAAACAACTATTAATTAAATAATATTTCAGCTTGAACTGGGTAGTTGAGTAGCTCACAATCAACTTTGAAAGGTAGTTAGTAGCTATAATTTACCCAGCCAAGACATCTATGTAAATGATAGTAGAGTCATTTTTTATAAAACAAATTAAATGACTAAAGGAAAAATACTTTTAAACAGAATCTTTCCTAAAAAATGAAAATATAGAATAATAGAAAGACCATTATAATTGGTATGTATTTTGCTATTTTGGTTGAGTGGGGTAAGAAAGATCAGTTACTTTTTTTGAATCTGTTTCTTTATTTGTGAAATAAGATACTTGGAGTATATAATCTCTAAAGTTTTTCCTACATCTAGAATTTCACAATTTGGTTTACTATTACTATTTAAAAAAATATATTTGTCTTTTGTATGCTTTGTATTTCCCAGGTATCCCTATAAAAATATAATGGTGAAAAACACCTAATCCCAATGAATACAACACTGATACAATTTCAAAACACTTCAAGAAACAATTATTTTTCGGAAATCATATTATCTAAAAATCAAGAGTAACATTTAAATCATTTAACGTAAGCTGTTTTGGCTCTATAGAAGGATAATATATTTTACTCCTCTTGATAAGAATTATTTGAAGTTAACTTATTGTTGTAAAGGAAAGTTTGGTTGCTTAAGTTTAGTTTATTGTAAATAATTTTTTGTATACCCTTTTATTGGTACCTTTTAGGTGTACAATATAATGACATTCATCATTGGAGATATGCACCTTTACATACTCTCTTGGTTCTTATTTTTTCCCCCTTCCCCTGGCCTCCTTTCAACCCCTCCATCCCTCCCTATTTACAAAGACTTTGTTTCCATTTTTTCATTTTCTCACATTAATTCCATTCCCTTCTTTCCTCTCCCCTACCCCTCCCACTTCCCTCTCCCCTTTGCCCCTTTTCTTCCTATTTCACATTATCTATTATACCTTTTAGTCCTTATTTACACTTTCAGTTTCTCACACTAGAGAAACTATTCGGTATACATGTGTGTCCTATTTATTTCACTTAAGAGTATTGCCTCAATGTGCATCCATTTAGCAATAAATGTCTCTAATTTCTTGTTTTTGATGGCTGAGTAGTGCTCCATTTTATTAAAAAAAACCCCACATTTTCTTGATACAGGCGCCGATCTGGAGGTCAATTGTAAACAATTTTGAGTTAACATTTTTGTGTATTCTCTCTGTAGTGGAAGGACGAAGAGATACCCTGTTAAAGATAAATGACATTTAAGCGTGTTCCTTTATAGTTTAATTTAATTGTGTGTGGGGGCGTACTGAGGACTGAATCAAGGACCTTCACACTAAGCTGCATCCCTGGGCCATTTTTTGTTTTTGAGACTGGGGCCTTGCTAATTTTCGAACTTTAGATCCTTCTGCCCCACCCCAGGAGTGCTGGATTAGAGAACTGCCTGAACCACATCACTTTCAGCTTGTCCCTTTATAGCAGCACAAAATTCACAAAAGGTTTTCTCTTCGCTTCTCTCCATTGTCTTAAAACTATAATTTCTTTGTTGGAATTATTTTCTCACTAATTAACATTTTGAGTTTTTGTGATAACTCTCATGTCAGCATTGACTTACCCTGTAACTCAACAAAGGCTAATTGTAACTGACTTAAAATTACCCATAGGTAGAGTTAAAAGAGGTTATAAAATGACAGTTTTGAAGATGTCATCTTAACTTTTCTTACATCATTTTCCTTTACCAAAAATGAGTTTTTGACACAATGTACTAGTTTCTGTTTTATTCACATATATTTATTCTCTTTCTACTAACATACATAGAATATTCCAGAGGTATTTTGAAGAGAGTACCAACTGTTTCATTTCTACATTCTACTGTGATGGTATAGAGCTACATACATGGAATTGTTTTGAGTTTTTTTCCCTTAAAACAGTTGAAACCTATTACCAAATGTATTGCATCCTTGCGTTGAGTCTAATTTCTGAGTTATAACACTTTGAACAATTTTTTTAAAATTACATGAAGTGCTCTGTTTTTATTAGTGCATACTTGCAGTACATAATGATTGCATTCATTGTAAGGAGGTGGTATGGGCATAAAATACATCATAATTCTTTCTTCACCCCTTTCCCCTTTCTTCCTCCACCCTCCCTCTAGCTCTTGGTCCTCTGCCTTTTAGCAAAAGGTCTGTCTCCCTGTGTGCCCTTGAAAAAGGGCTCCTGGCCACTAATAATGTCTTATGTAGACCTGAACAAACACTGAAACCATGCTGATTATCATACACTATCTCTATAATGGTTCTCGTTGGTTCCACATGATTTGGAAAAGCCAAAGCTCTCTTTGAATTTATTATTTTCTTTAAAGATACTTGGACTTTATTTCTATTCCACGAGTGTCCTGAGAATGCTTATATACACTGAAGGCAGAATTGGATAGGAGTCACAAGACTGGATTTTGAGGTAGTATGGAGCTGGATATTCCCCAACCCTATCCCACACCAGGCATCTTTTAAATTAACAGAAAAGATGTTTATAGTATGAAATTCTTGATTAGTCCAAATGTGAGTATCTAATTTGAGCTGGGTTGATAAGTTTCTTTTCTGTTTTTGCTTTCAACATAGGTTTTAAAAATGTGTTTCTGAATCAAATTCTTTCCAGTGAATGAGTACGACTGTATAACAACAGGATAATTCATCACTATTACAGGGTGATGGGGCGATGACTCCACCATGGTGCCCTGATGACGGTTCATGTATCCTATCTGCACAGACCACGCAGACAAATGCTTGAACTGCTGCCATGCTCAGTCTTGGCAGGATGCCTTGTAACCGTCCAGGACAGAGAGAAGGGGGGGAGTGGCCATATGGCGTCACTTCTCTCTGTCTTGGGAGGCTGCCATGAGGCAGTTTCTCATCTTCTTCCTGGTTCTGAGGAGGTATGAGGCTTTCTGCCTTGTGTTCTCAGTAATAGAGCTATGGGATGTAAAACACTGGAGCCTACAGGAAGCTCCTTGGAAATAGGGGTTCTCACAATCTCTTCTGCATTATCTGAGTGTCCTGCTTCAGTGTTGTGCTCTTTGGTGGGTAGTATAAAAACCCTCAGGAGTTGGCACTTTTGGCTTTCTCTTATTTTTACTCTCCATGTATGTAATAAACTTTCTGAATCTAAAAGTGGTTTGTTATAACTATCTGTGGAATCAGTCAAGCTTTTTTCCCTTCTGTTGACTTGTGCATGCTCTGTGTGGCAGCAATAGAGGATAGAATCAGCAAGAAATGAAAAGAGTATGAAAATATTCAAGGAGTTGTACCCTCAATCTTGATAAGTCTTTGTTTAAGCTTCTCTCAGATTTTACAAATTATTAGTTTTTATTCAGTTTCATTTTCTCAAATCTTGACTAATACACATGAAATCTCACTACCTCACCCTTATAACCCTTATATCCCGGCCAGTGGCTGTCAGAATGGTTTTAACAAGTCAAAATGCTCTGTGACATAATTACCTCAATTCCCACTGGAGAGTGTGTCTTGTTTTAATCAACAAGTCATTGTTATGTTTCCATTCGCATCTATTTTTGGGGAATTGCCTCACACAGTGATGGACCTATTTGTTTATTCTGATCTCAGATGTTACTGTCAGTAGAATTTAGAGTCCTTGGTTCCAACTTAGAACAAGTCAGTCAATTCATGTTGATGAATGATGAATTGGCAAATGCAATTAAAAATAAGCAGCTTACTTTTCCATGTTAAAAATAAGCAAGGAGATTTCCCTCTCGCATCTTAGAGCATTTACTTTAGAAACCATGCCAGTAATTTTCTCTTTATTTGAAATATATGTAAATCCTTCTAATAGCTAAATAGCCTTTTGCCTATTTTACAACTCAGATATGTCTTTCTCAAGAACCTAGGGGGCATCTCTTTGAAATATAAACATGAAGAAAAATAGTGTCAATATTGCCTAGTATCTGTAGGGAGACTAATTTCTATGGCCTCCCTGCTCCAAGCTGCAACATTATCACCTGCTATAAAGAAAGAATTTGCTTTGCCTTTGTGTAAAGTCAATTATTTAACACAGATAGGCATTCCATTTACCAGGTAACTATAGGATAAACCATGTGTAATAAGTGGTAATGTCAAGTCCTCTTACTTAAGGAACAGTTATTGTTTATCTTGAGAATATGTGTATAATGAGTTATTGCCTGTTGTATTAGTGTTCTCATTGCTGGGACACAATACCTAGCACTCACAAGTTAAAGGAGGAGATTTTTAATTTGGGTGACAATTTCAGGGCATTCGTGGCTCCAGGGTAGAAACATCTTGGTGGAAGAGCATGGCAGAACAAAGCTACTTAGTTCAAGGCAGCCAGGAAGCCAAGCAGGGTGACAGATGAGGAAGGGGTTCGGACACCAGATATGCTATCCAAAGTCGCACCTCCATGACTCTCCCAGACAAACTCTAATTTATTGATTCCCTAGGATGCTCTCAAGCCAATCAAATTGACAATCCAGTTTAAGCATCAAGGCTAAATAAAAGAGTTGGTTATTTTCTGTCTTTCCCATGTCTAAGTGGATTGCCTGTGGTGTCCGTCATTTTCTGGGCTAATGCTTATACAGAGAGAATTATTTGCTTTCTTTATCAACTTTTAGAACTAAGTTCAGGTTGAGAATATTTTGATTTTAATTATATTTCCCCAAAAATAGTGTCTGAGCAATTACTCTAAAAAATTAAGTATATTCTTAGGCAGTTCTCATTCAGAATTATGTTTTGTATTATGTATAGGAGTGGATGAAACTCCATAACATTCAGCCAAAATTGATATAAATTCCATTTGTCAAGCACCAGAACAGTCCTTATCACAAAGCAGAGCTGGGGGCCATGTGTTTGCTAAGAATTGAGGGACAATATTTTAAAAGGTTAAAGAATATTAACATTTACAAGGTTTACTATGTAGTGAACACCAAATCTCAAGAGACGGTCTAGGACGTGAAGGATGGGAACTTTAGGCAGTCAGTCTTAAGACAGTTCTCTTTCTAGTTTCTCCATTTGCCATATGACATTGGGCCTGTCTCTTCACCACACTCAACCTCAGTTTCTTCACTGAAAAAATGACCTTTAGATGTATCATCTCATAGGTATACTATGATCATGAAATGCAATAATAAATGTAAAATGTTTAGTTCAGAGCCAGTGCATATGCAGTGCTCAACATGTAATTGTTATAATTACCTTGAACCCAAAGGTTTCTTGTTTCTAATTACAAAATTAGAACTTCAATCTTTTTTTTTGTCTCAAAGGCCATTGGATCACTAAGCTCCATTCATTAAAATGCAAATGCCTCTTGGGTAAGATTACCTTTTAAGTTAATTTTAAAGATTTGTAAGTAATAGTTGCTAATGGACCAGCTATCTGAAAGTGAAATGTCTTCAGCAAAAAAAAGTGAATGATGGGAAGGAAGCCTTCATTCCTGTGACAGTCATGAGGATGGGAAGACACCTAATGGGGATGTGAATTGGAGGGCTGGGGCCAATCTATCATTTTATGAAGTCTGATAATATCATGACCCCATGGAATGTGCTATTTGACCACACTAATGAAGATGATATGCTTTTTTGAATGTATTTGAATACCTCATCATTGACTACTTACAGCTGTCCTGTAGTGTTTATGATATTGCTCCTATTATAGATGTGAAAACTCAGACTCAGTATATTAGGGCATTGCACTACCTGAAGCTCTCCTCAGCCCTCCTAGCCTAAAACACTAATCTGAAGACTGTTTCTTGATTTTGCTAACTCTAAAGGAGGTCAGGAGTCTCTCCTAGCCTGATTTCTTCTGAGCAGAGATCCTGGGATGCAGTATCCTGCCATAATGAGGCTCTGCCATTTCAGAGTTCACTTTCAGCCACACAGCTTGAGAGCAGAGAGAGAGGGCTGAAGCTGCCCCCTGGGCATTTTAGGTACCAGGTTAAGAAAAGATATGTACAATGCCTACTTTTGTTTCATAGGTATGTTTACCTTCACCTAAATACAAAGGAGGTTGGGAAATAGAATCTCTGGTGTATACTCAAGATGGGGAAACAAGATCCATGAAGATCTAACTTGTTTTTGCCATCATCAGGAAAATCGAGGTTTTAGTCTTAAACCTCTACGCAGGCAATAGCAATGTTGAAATAGTCATGGAAACAGGACTGAATACAGATTCATGGCGAAAAGCCTCATGAGGAAACAAAAGCAAAAAAATAAAAGAAAGAAATCGCATTGGTGAAAGAATAAGAGCATTTTCCTAGATATATTGCAGGTTATTAGACTCTATTTCCCAGATTTGTTTATGTTCTGAGTGTGGGGGAAGCCCAAGAAAGCATCAGTAAGCTACATTATGAGTGAGTGGTCTTGCCCATAGCAAGTGATCCCATGTATCTAGAGAAATAATGTTGTCTATGTTGCTATAGATGCTACTGTGCAATTTTATTTTATTTTATTGGTACCGGGTATCGAACTCAGGTCTTTGCGCTTGTGAGGCAGGCGGCAGAAACACTGAGCTAAATCCCTGGCCCTGCTACTGTGCAATTATAGCAGTCTCTTGTAAGCATAAACTCTGAGAACATTAAGGGAGAGTGAGCAAGGCAGAGTTAAGTATCAGGCTAGGTCTCAGCCTGAGAAATATAGAACCAGCCTGGAGAAAGAAAAGAGACCTGCACAAGCCGCAGTCTCCCTGAAGGCAACAGAGGAGGAAGAACTGGATCTCTTTACCAGTGTAAGTCAGCCTGAACCTATGCTTCCCCAGTAATTGTAGATTTGCTTCAATTCTGAAAATAAAAGGTACCTATTAGGACATCTGAGGCAACTCCTTAATGACCATCATTTGGGAGCTCTGAGGAATGGTGTGTCACACTTGGGGAGATGGCCTTAAAGCAGTTGGTGGGGAAACTCCTACCTCATCTTGTGAGTCATTGGTGTTAATTTTGTAGAGAGATCAATTTCTGGAAAGCTTAATAAGGAAATCTGGAACAAAAAACTGTTACATAGTTACTGATATTAGAGCATAATCACTTCCCTCGTTCTTGCAATTTTGATTTAGTCAGTTGTACTTCAAAGTAAAAAGGTTGTCAAAGAACACCGTAATTTGGAAATAAAGGCCATGGTGTTTGATGGGGGCCATATACAGATGTAATGTGGGCTATGATCACACTGGTTGTCCCACACTAATTTTAGATAAGGTGTGTAGTTTTAACATTTACTGTTTTCTTATTTCAAGACAACACAGGCTCACAGTAAAAATTTACTGCATAAAAATAAAAAAGTAACAGGAACATTATCTTTAATTCCATCCCAGTTATAACTACTAAAAGCACTATTTGTCTATTCTCTAAATTATTTTTTGCTTCTGCGTCTCTCTCATTCTCTATATAACTTTATCATACCACATATATGTTGATTTTTGAAATGTGATTTTTAAACCTACCAATTTATTTTAAGCACTGTTTTGGTTGATCTTCTTTTTTTTCTTTAATGATTACAGAAATATCATGGATAGTTATTATTTTCCCTCTCTGAAATGCTCATTTCTCTGGCCTTTGTATCACTATCTCCTTTTATGCTTTTCATATTTTAACAAAGGAAATATGCTGAGACCTTGATGATTCAATCTAACATAGCAATCCATTCTTTATCATATGACTCTAAATTCTCTGTGCACCATTCCATCATTGTCTAATACCTTTCTGTTTTTATTTCTCACACTTTTTTTCCCTTTGCGGTACAGGGGAGTGAACCCTGGGCCCTCACCCTGTGCTAAACCCTCTGACTTTAATTTTTGTTTTAAGACAAATTCTCTCTAAGTCACTACATTGCCCAGGCTGAGCTCAAACTTGCAGTCTTCCTGCCTCAGCTTCCCAGCATTGTGGGATTACAGAACGAGTATTTGCCACTACCCCTTGGTTTTCTTTCTCTTCTTTTATTTTATTCTTCTTGGTTTATTTTGTATTTCAGTGGTCCCTTAACTCAAACATAAGATCCTTTTGTCTTAGCAGAGTAGCTCACAGTGATTAGCTCTACCACATTCTACAATCATTTGTCACAGTAGTTTTCTGCTTCCTCTTTAGTTTTTGGTCTCTGGAGATTTTTCTCATCTCCTCACAACCTTAATTATGTATTTTTGAAAATATAAGAGCAGTAATAAAATACATAGCAGTAAGTGTTGTTTTAGTTTAGGTGACATGTGTATTTTATCATATCAGAAATAGAAAACTGTGTTTGCCCTTTATATACTGCATGTAGAATACCTCTGGACAAATATCTGTTGGAAACTAAAATAAAATACTTAGGCACTATTAAATGTTAGAGATTTATGTTCTGTTATAATTTTGAGAACATGCTTTGTAGGACTTGATTCTATTTTTACATTACTGCCTGAGGTAAAATTAATTTGACGTTTCTGTATAGTTTGTGGTTTAAAAGTGAAATAGGAGTTAAGAAAATATTCACAGATTTCAGAAATTACTGGTAGGTTGTCTAGAATCTATTGAATGATAGACTCAATTTCTCTGAGTCATTAAATGAAATTTATTATAGACAAGACATGTGGTCCTTTTTAATCTGAGTGATGTTTCTTTATAACATTACTGAAGAATAACAAGTATTTAGTTAAAAAATAGAGGAATGAGGAAATGAAATTTATCAAGAAATCTTGATTCTAGGGGTGAATATTTTAATATTTTATGATTTTATCTTAGACTAGCAACTTGGCCTCTGTATGCTATTGGTTTTTTCATTTGAAAAATTAAAAAGATGAACAAGATATTATCCAATATTTACAAATTAAAGTGAGTACATTATCCATTCTCACAAGTATTCAGGATACTTCATGCTTTCATCATGACTTATGTCTTTATTATGTAATGTTTGCATGTGATTGAAATATTATGTGAATTTTATCTATTACTTATTAGCTTTGTTTTCAGTAAGGTTCTATAGACTTCCTAATCTTACAAATCTCTTGGTTAAATAATACCTAAAAATATTTCTAGAGAAACATTATTTTTATAGGAGTAAAAAATATACTACAATAAGTCTCCAACTTATGAATACTGAGGCTTCAAACTTCCATAGATATGAATGGACCTCAAGTTAGGGACATTCATAGATGTGAATAAATCTCAGAAATAGCTCATGTGTTTACTGGGGGTTGTCACAGTTGTACTGCTGTTTGCTTACTGTACAGTGTGACAGTGTACATAGTGCAGTGCTCAGTCAGAGTCCAGAATGTCCAGAAGCAAGAGGAAAAGCAGTGGTAATATGGAGGGAACTGGTAGGAAGTGCAAAGCAATAACCTTGGGAACAAATGTGAAAATAATGGAGAGTTTGGACCAAGGTAAAAAACATGGTAGATGTTGCTGATTCTTATAACATTTATTGTTCGACCATTGGCACCATTGTAAAGAACAAAGACAAGATCATGGAGCATGTGAAGTCAGCTGTGCCAATGAAGTCAACAATAATAATCTAAAAACTGTGGTAAGGTGATAGAGAAGACAGAGAAACTTCTCAGGGTGTGGATGCAGGATCAGTATCACCATCGAGTTCCCCTCAGGTCAATGCTTAATCAGGAAAAAACTAAAAGCCTGTTCGAAGACTTGAACTAAAAACTAGGTGAACAGGATTTATCTTCTACCGCAGCCATGGATGATTTAACAGATGCAAGGCTAGCGCCAACCTTCACAGTATGTAATAAGTGGTGAGGCTGCAAGTGCAGAGACCACAGCTGCCCCAAAATTTCCAGAAACACTTAGAGAAATTATTAGTGAAGGCGCTTACTTACCCCAACAGGTTTTTAATGACAACGAAGCAGGACTATGCTGGAAGGAGATGCCAGAATGAAGTTACATAAAGAAAAAGTTGATGCCAGTTGTCAAAGCAGCAAAAGACAGGCTTACTCTGTTGTTTGGTAGCAATGCTTCTGGCATAGCCTCTCTTAGTTTACCATGCAGAAAACCGCTGCATTACAAAAGTTATTTTCCAGAACTGGTTTTCCTACCTCTTTATTTTAGAGATAGAGAAATATTGTTTGGAGAAAGACATCCCATTCAACATTTTTTTGCTGCTTGACAATGCACCAGGTCATCCCATTTCATGGATGACTTTCATTCCAATGTCAAAGTAGTGCATCTGCCACTGAGTATTATGGCACTCACCTAACCTATGTATCAAGGAATTATTGTGACTTTCAAGTAATATTATTTACGTCACACTTTTTGTTAGGCTTTGAAGGCAATTAGCAAGACAGGAAAAGCCTTGTGACAATTTGGGAAGGAGTATAACATCTACAAGGCCATAGAAAACATCAGCTTTGTTGGGCTTGAGATACCTATCTAGTGCCACAGAGTCATAGATGGTGAGAAAAAAGAGCTACTATTTAGATATCACAGTGTCATTTTTTCAAGAAGGTAGACAGAATTGAATCCATCAAAAATTGAATCCTGTGTCATCAACATCAGGTGTGTGGGAAATTCCATCTTGCCCTGTTTCTCCTGTTGCTGATGATCCTTCAGCTTCACCATCTCCCACCTATCCTCCCTCCTCCAGTGAGTAACTCTTTTCTTGTCAGTTCATTCCTCTATGCCAGTTGTACTGTTCTCTCTCCCCATATTGAGGTAAGTGTAAAAGTAAAAATAGTTTATTTAAAGAATTTGTATGTGTTTGTTTGACTTTTTAATGCTTTACATTGTGTATGTGTCAAAGTTGTATAAGACTCACTTTGTTGGACTTAGAAATGAATCCAACTTATGAATGTTCATAAATTACTGTAAAATAAAGGTTTTAGAAATGTAGATGTGTAGTGTCAATTCTGTCTAAATTTTCTAAGAGATACACTTGCAGAAAAAATTGGACTTATACCCCTCCCACCTAGTCAAACGTATTATTTGCAAGTGGCTGGAGAATATATTGATTTATTTGGAAAATGTCAATTAAGGAAGCTCCTCATCTACTCCAATGGCTTTCCACATTTATGTAGTTTAAAATAAACAGTTTTGGTTGCTCTCCATGGACCAATAAAACTCAGATAAAGTCTTCGCCAACTAGATGTTACTTCAATGGTTTCTAATATTGTTATTTTAAAATTTTGCACTGATACCAGCAAGACAAAAACCACATAAAATATTCTGCGCTAATTATTCAATCAGCATGTTCACAGTTTGTTACCATAAAAATTAGCTGTAGGTAGCAAGGGGGAGGAGGGGAGAGTCTCTATCAGTTCACGCTAAAGATCATCCAAGAAGTCATTTTATGTGAACAATTCAGTGTATTTGCCATGCTGATTCCTTTCCAAAACGGTCTTCAATCCTATCCTGTCTCTCCTTTCCTTCTTTCCAATAAATTCTTACTACTAAAAGACTATATTATTAAAAATGTAGGCTTCTGGTATTGATTATGAAACTTTAGGTTTATAACAAAAGCAGGCAATTAATTTTGTCAGTTTATAAGTTGGGCATATACATATGAATTTGACAGTTCCCAGTTTTAACATTTTTTTCAGGGTAAAAAGGGCCAATGAGAAAAATTGCAACTGAAAAAGAATTAAATATATCTATGTCAAAAAGTACAAATGTGTTATTCACATACTAATATGTGTGTGGGTTATTCACCAGTGTTAATTAGATAAACTGTATGCTTATCTATTAATATCACAAGTATTTTAGATATTTTCTTCAATGTATGAGAAAAGGATATGTTACTTTAATGATATTTTTTATTTTGGTTACTCTTTTACACCTTCTTGTTTATAATAGAATGCAGGCTATAATTAAATTGCAGGAGGTATGAATACTGTCAATAGCCTTTGGAAAAGCAGTCACTAAAATCTCTATCAAAAAACATGCTGTTAAAGTTTTATGGATTTGAAAATACAAAAATGTCCCTGTAAGCTATGAGAATGTCTCTGTGGAAATTAGCAGCCCTTGTGAAAAATTAACCTATCCAGTAAGAAGCCTTTGAAAAACTACTGCTCTGAGTGAACTTTCTCTGACCTTAGAATATCCTTCTCATGCACTACCCACATCTAAACATTAACTTTTCATCTCTAAAGAAGTGTTATATTTTGGATCCTAAGCGTCTCTCATACGTTCTTGCAATCAAGATTTGGTTCCCAATGTGGCAGTGTTGGGGAGGAATTGACTTTGGCCAGTGGTTGGATTATAAAGGCTCTGACCTCATCATTAGATTAATCTATTGATTGATTCATAAATTAATGGCTAATGTGATATGGTGGAAACCTTATGAAGTAAGGCTTGGTTGAAGAAGGTCATTTGGAGCATGTTTTGCCCTTAGAACCTCTCCCCCATGTTTCCTGGCTACTATGTAATGGGAAGCTTTCTTTTGCCTTGGTCTTCCACCATAGAACACTGAAATTTGCAAAGTCACAAAACAAAATAAACCTTTCCTCTATGTAAGTTCTCATGGATATTTTTCATAGCAATTCAAAGCTAACTGATTCATGTGTACACACACACACACACACACACACACACAATGGTACTAAGAAGTGGAATCATTGCTGTGACATGCTCTAAACCATGTATTTTTAAAGATTTTGGAATTGGTTTATTGAAGGAATTTGGATAAGTTTGGGGAAGCAGGCTAGATAATGTGTAGAATTCTATAAGTGGAGCTTAGTGAGCAATTCTGGTGAGGACTAAGCCTGGAAGACTAGTCAGAATATAGGGAGTGAGGCCAAGCTCATGAGGTTTCCGATGGAAATGAGGTCCTTGTTGGAAACTGGCCTAGAGGCCATCCATGTTACATCGAGGTGAAGAACTTGTCTCCATTTCTTCCATGCCCCAAGACTTTGTGGGAGGATAACTTTTAAGGTGGATTAATTAATCTGGTGAAGGAAATTTCAAGGCAATACAACATTCAGGTAGTGTCATGGGTATTGCTGACCGATTTTAGCCAGATTTATAGTGAGAATCAAGAAAAAGAGCTGAGCCAAAAGATTTGAAAAACTTTGACGAGAAAAGGTGCCTACTCATAGTTGTGGCCAAGTAGGATGCGGTTAGTAAAGGGGTTCACACTGTTAAAAAGAAACCAGGTACTTTGCTCAGACACCATAGGAAAGACACCCTCAGAAATCAAGAAGATCGAACCTATCACAGGCTCAAGGGGATAAAAGCATAAATTAATTTCAAAGATTTTGCATTGAGAAAAATGTCAGAGGGGCTGCCCTCACATTTCAACAGAAAGCCTGGGAAACCAAGAAATATGTGACAGAGTCAGAGTCCCTGAAGCATCTCTTGAGAGGGAGAATAATCCAAGCTGTGAGAAAGGGGATAATCCAAGCTGTAAGAATGAATCCAATGTTGCAATGAAGACCTCAAGAAGTTGGAGATGCCAGGAACATGAAATGCCTCCCAAGAGGAAGCTGTAGGCAATGTCCAAGGCAAGCAGAGCAAGCCCAAGAGAGGGACATCATATGCTCAGCCATTTGAGCTGCCCAAACCCGTTGGATTTCATAACTTACTACCATGTGCTCCAGACGCTGGACATATAGGACATGTAGCTACAGGAGTTGATGTTTGCTGTGCTGTTCTTTGGTCTTGTTTTGGACTGATCCTTATGTCCTTAATCATCATCTCATTTGTAACAAGAGTGTTTATTTTGTGTCATTGTATCTTCAAACTATGTAATTTCTTCTTCTTTTTTTTTTCTTCTTTTTTTTTTTTTTTAACACGGGCTGACAGCTAACTTTGCCTTGAGTCTCAGAGAGCACTTTAGACTTAGACTTTTAAGCAATCCTCGCTGTCAACACTTTGGAGACTTTTGGAAATGGACTAAAGGAATTTTGCTTTGTGAGAGGATGTGAGGTGAATCCGAGCCTTTGGGAACTAAGGGAAGAATATTATGGTTTGGATCTTAATTTTCCCACATAGGTTTGCATATGCTGAAGGCTTGGTCCCCAGATGATAGTTCTGATGGGATGTGGTGGAAATTTTAGGAGATGGTGAGGAAGTAATGAGGACAAGAAGCCATCAGCTAAAATAAAATCTTTTTCTCCTTATTGACTTCTCCTTGATTTTTTTAGGCATTTTGCACAGAGATGGAAATCTGACACAGGATGAGTGACTTCAAGATTTAAAGATCAGACAAGTAGGAGAAGATGAAAGAGAGATAATTAGAATAAATTCTAGGCTTTTGATTTATGTATCTGAAGGGTGATGATGATATACATAAGACTGCGAGTATATTTAGGATTGGAAGGAAGACATTCTTCCAAATCTTATATATGAGGTATTTGAAATGTTTTTGATATCCAAGTAAATATGCTGAGTAGGCAATTGAATTTATAGCCCAGAGGAAAGGTCCAGTTGGAACTGCAAAGATGGTATTATAAAAATGATATTTAAGAACACAAGCCTGACTGTTGAGTGAGAGAGAAGACATTGCATCATAAAAAATTGCAACATTAAATAAACAGGTTGAGAAAAATAGGCATCAAAAGGAAATTAAAAAGAGAACAAAAATACAGTTGATGAATGAGAGAGTGGTGATTCAGAAGCCAAGAAAGGAGAAGGATAACATCATAGAGACTCTAAATACTGGAGTGGTCAACATTGCCAAATGCTGAGGAAATATCCAATAAGAAAAAGGGAGAAAAATGTTCATTGTCTTCAGTAGCACAAGGGCCAATGGTGATTTTAGTGGATATTTTCACTATAGAAAAGGGACAAAACCAGTTTAGAGTAGACTGAAAGGTGACTGAAGCTTAGGAAATGGAGATAATAACTGTGAGAAATTATTTTTAAAGGTTCAGTATAAGTAAAGAATCTATGAGTATAAGTCACAGGCAAATATGGAGCTGAAGGGTGACAGGGATCCAGATGAGAGGAATAGGCTCCTAAATAAGAATTAGAAGCAATAATTAATAATATAAGCACCCTCAGAATACAAAAGGGAATAGATTCCAAGCACAGATTAAGGGACTGTACTTAGATGAGAGATGCTATTTCTTTTAGTGTAACAAGAGGGAAAAATATATTATGTGCTGGCATGAATAGGTTTATAAGTTTTGTATTTTGTGTGAGCAATTTGAAAGAGTTCCTGTTGGATAGTTTCAATTTTCTCTGTTTTGTAGTGTTTCCCTGAAAATCAGCTTGTCTTCATTTTAAGATTTTGAGTAAAGTTATTTTTTAATTACCATATCCACCTATAAATAACTAAAGCTACTGTCTGTGGTATTTAAACTATTTTAATGATTGAACAATTTTCTTATACAAAGTTAGCCTGAAGCTTTAGGGTAAAGGTTGTATGCTAAAATCGATAATAAACTAGATCTAGATCTGGTTTAATGGAAAGGATCAATATGTTGTAAAAGAGCTTTTGAAAGTGGAATGTTTACATTAGAAAAGAGAATTTTACTTGAAGCAAAAAAATCATGATATGAAAAATGTTATTTTTTAAAAATATATTTATTTTATAACTATGTACCGTGATAAATGCATAAATATATAAATATTTTAATATCATGCATTTAGTTCTCAATCCTTTTTGTTATGCTTCTTTTCTAAAATTGTCCCTCCTTCTTGACTTTCCTACTACTTTTTCTTGTTGTTTCTTTTAACCAGTACTGCTACAATAGCCTTATAATAAAATCTTTTTTACTTGTGTCATTGGGAGTGTGTGTGTGTGTGTATGTGTGTGTTTGTGTGTGTATCCATACAAATGTCTAGATAAAAGGTAAAGAAATATAATGAATCTTTCTCAGGAGAAAGGTTTCCAAAGTGTATCTGTAATTTTTATTTTAATAGATTTTTATCAAGTTGTATACAAACATAGATGTAAAAATTGATTTTTTTAAACTAGAAATTCATAAGTGAATTTATCCAACACATGCACTAAATTAAGGTGAAATTTTCCAGAGAAAATATTGAGAAGGTTTTGCTCTATAAAATTTATTATTTAAAATATTGTAAAGAATAGAGGTTGGTTGAAGACTTGTGAAGAGGAGTTTTTGCATAAAGCTGGGCAGATGGGGCCATGAGATCCATTCCTAAAGTAAAGGACTGGTGGTGTCAAGACAAATCGCATCCTCTGGTGTCTTGTTGGTGCTTGAGATGCTTTTTTAAGTTTTACGGAAAATTGTTTAAGTGCTTTTCAGTTTTGTTTTGGTTGAGTTCTACTGTATTTGAATATTATTTTATTTTTTCCCCTTGCATTGTTCTTCCTTGCGTGGTTTTAAGTTTTTGTACGTGTGTGTGTTTGATAATAAATTTATGTAATAAAAAATCTTCTATTTATCGGAAATTCAAATTTCACTGGAAGGCCTACGTTTCAATTTGTTAAATCTGACAAAGTTAATTGTTGAGTTTGAAATGTGTAGTCTGAGTTGTGCAACAGTATCTCACACATGCCTTGGAAATCTAAAAGGTGAGAGGTGAGCCAGTAAAGGGCATAGGTAAGATTAACCCGCTCTTTCGTTTTTTTGTCTGAGTAAAGGAGTGTTTTTCCCCCTCGACCAGATGTAACACACAGGTCAGGGAGACCAGGGAATGGTTCTTCTCAAGCCTGGTCTCATGGAGATATTTTTGCCAAGCCCACTTCACCCCTCCAGGTGTGCACCTGCATTCATCAGAGAAGCCAGAGGCAGAACACACAAATGTCTAGATGTTGAACAGGGAATATGCCAACACCAAAATGTATTGGTATTGATACAGGAAGCACTATGTAAGACAAGGTAATAAGTGAGATTTCAAAAGTGCACACAAGAATAGGAATCACTGAGCAAGGCAACACTAACCTCCCCAGAACAAGAGCAAGACCTGCTTCTGAGAGGAAGTCAATTCCCATCTTACTTAAGCTCTGCTTTGCTTTCACTTGGGGAGGGATTAAAACTTTAAATCTTTTAAATTATATTCACTTCAGGAGCTTTCAATATAAATTCTTCAGTCCAGTTTCAAATTAATTTTGGGGAAAGGAAAAACAAATAAAACAATAAAATCTGTACCGACTGAGATAAAAACCATAACCTTAGAACTGCTTTATGTCTGAATCACAAGACTCCATATAATCTTTTATTGCAATATCTTTTTAAAATTTTTAGAACAGGAAGCCTTTCAAATTCCCATATCTCTTATTTCTTTGGGTTCGCACTATCAAGTCATGTTTCCTGGGCAGTAGGTTTGCTATGGCTGATTGGTATCTGCTATTCACCCTTGAAAGACAAGAAAGAATTATAAGGTCTAATTGGATGGAACAGCTAATAAGAAGCCTAACAATTCAAAGGCAGAAAGGCTGGTCCTAAGATCATTGAAGAAAATCTTGTGGAAAGAATGGGGGCATATGGATTTTTCAAGAAGAGTGAGCACTGGGGAAAGTTGTACATCCCAAAATCTTTTCAGGCAGAGTGTGGAATAGGCAATAAAAGAAGCATAATTACAGGTTGCATTTAAGAATAAAGAATAGCTGTCTTTGGATGGAGCACAGAGGATTGTACAAAGGACAGATTGTAAGAGCAGATTACAACAATCTGTTTAAGAAGTTTGGCATTTACATTGTAACTTTTAAAGACATTTGAAGTTGGGAGTGATTTGCACAAGGAATAATTTCTAAAATGCCTCAGTAAGTTCTGAACCAGATAAAGAGTAAAGCAAGGGGTTAGAAGCAGTTGGAAGCTAGAGAAATGTTGATACAGATGATTATTTCAAGAACCTTGGAAGAAGTGGAAAAGCTTTGGGGTAGAAAAGTAAAGTAAAACAGAAAGAACACAGAAGGGTCTACAAGGAATGAACAAACTAAGAAGATGGCAGAGAAAGGAAGAATAAAAACTGGCAAGATGGTTTGGACTTGGAGAAAATGATGATTTCATTTAAGAACATAGGAAAATCCAGAGAAGAGATCAAAATATCTGCATGGTACATTTAATCAAATAAAACATAAACTAAAGAATTGAATTATCCTCGCTTACTACAGATAAAAATGTTCACAAATAAATCTGACATTTTATCTATAAAAATTTAAAATATTTTCCAAATTCATTTTTTAGAAAGGAAAGATTATTTTTTAAAAATTCAAATACAACTGTCTTTTTCTTTTGTTCTTTTGTATAGTTCTGTTGCCTTTAGTTCCCATTCAGCAGGCAAACCAAGATCTCTAGATACACCAGTTTTCCTTGAAATTGGATTTTTGTTGAAAAATTTTATATTAAGTCTTGTATTAGAGCATGAATTCAAATGCTTTGAGAGAGCAATTAGTAGTGAATTAAGTATGATTATGTATTTCTCTTCTATATGAAAGTCAGTAGGTTTTTAATCAGATTGCAAAAATTTGCTTATGTACCATCAGCACAAATTCCATACTAGATTTAAGGTGACTGCTGCACTTTTTGCTAATTCCCATGTTTGAGAAGAAGGAAATATAATTAGGAACTTCCTTTTAAGAATGTAACCTAAGAAAGGCGTAGTGGCACATGCCTGTAATCCCAGCACTTGGGAGGCTGAGGCAGAAAAATTGCTAGGAGTTTAAGGCCAGCCAGGGCCACATAGTGAGTTCCAGGCCAGCCTGAATGACATAATGAGATTTTCTTTCAAAAAATTTGTAAAAAGCCCACAAACAAAGAATATTAGAGTTGCTCACATATAACTTATTAATCCATGTCCATATGGTTTAGAAAATGTTATTTTGGTTGCATCCTTGACAAGGTTTTGGGCAAGAAGGGTTTATTTTTTATTTTTTATTTTATTGTTTTTTGGTACCGATGTTCGAACTCGGGTCCTTGCGCTTGCGAGGCAGGTGGTGGAACCACTGAGCTAAATCCCCGGCCCCAGAATTTCTTTCTCAAATGAAGAAATCGTGTTCTGTGAGGGAAAACCCAGTTATATGTCATGTAGTATATTTTGTCCTTTTGATGAACATTTATTGTTTGGCTTTTCCTTTCTATTATTCATCACTATTTTTATTAGTTATAGATTTTCTGGTAAAATTTAATATATTAAATATACATATAAAATGCATAGCAGAAAAGTCTCAAGGCACTGAAGCGTAGCATCCTCTTTGTGTTTGGATTGAAAGTAGCATAAAGCCAAGCCACTTACCTAAATGAAAGTCTATAGCTTTATTTAAAATAATCATTTCCCATTTGGTATTCTAGATATGATGTATTAGTTGTAGAGATAATTTCTGCTCATCTGAAGTTTTTCTTACCACAGTTTTATTTGCATGATTTAATATGCATGGGAGGTTTTCCTTGTTTATTTGTGTTAGCTGAAGTGTGTGAAGGGTGCACATTTTATTGGGAAGAGAAAAGAGACCCAGGAGGATACCAGAGATGAGGAAATGTAGTCTGTTTTCACAGTTACTATTTCTGAAACTTTGTTGTTGACTAAGCCATTTGAAAAGTGTTGCTCGAATGAAAAGACAAATCAGCTGTATGTGAACAAAAACATTGAATCTGGTACAAGTAACCTGCTCAGAAATGTAGATGGTTAATTCTAGCATGATTTCTAGAGATTCCATTTTTAATCCTGACACAGATGTTAGAATATATATGCTATATTGTCATATCTGGAGATTTGGGACTACAAATAAAATGAGAAGTGTGCTGAAGAAGACAAGTGTATTTATTGTATTCCTGCACAGGTGTCCCCAAACTGACTGGGTGAGAATAGTGACAGTGGAAAATAGGAGGGTATTTTAATTCCTAAGTGGATAGATGTAGACTTGGGACAGGTAACCATGATGGATTGTTTCCAATGTGACCTAATGGGTGATCAGAGATGAAGAGACATAAAGTTGCATGGAGACAGTGTTTCTCAAACATTTATGTACACGTGAATCACTGGGATACTTTATTGATTTAGTAACTGAGTAGTGATGAGACTGCCTTTGGCAAACTACCAGGTGACATTGTACAGACAACCCTTCAGGAGTATAGGATTAATACCACTGAGGTAAGCAAGCCCTCATCTTCACCATGTGCTGATTTCTATTTCTTTTGAATAAGTTAAATAACTTCACTGATGCTTAATTTCATTACTGCAGTAAGTTTCAATGAACATTAATGTGTGTCCTATTTCTGTCTAGCAAATACTTCTGATTTTCGTCCTATGCCCCGAGCTGGATTGCCTGACTTCTTTGTAAATGTGTCTGTTTTGGTCAATGAAACATAGGCAAATGTGTTACATGTTACTTGTGTGATTTGATACTTTCCCTATCTGCTATGGTTATTTGCAACATTTTAGTGGATGGTGGATCACGAGAACTATCAGAGCAAAGCCTTCAGCAGTTGCTTAGTGGACATGAGGCAATGGGAATAAAATGATCAATTTAAGCCGATTGAGATGGTGGGGAATTTATTATGTTGGTCCAGTCTTGTTGACCCTGTACTGTGCAAGCATGAAATAGAAAAATTTATATATATTGTTTATGGTATTCTCTGTTTCCAGTCTCACATAATCTGCTTTTTGCCATTTCTCTTCATCTCTTCCATAAGAGTACAATTTCAAATGGTGAAAACTATACTTACCTTTTTTTTCCCTTTTCTTTCCTTGTCCCCCTCCTTAGATCATGTAAGGTATGTTGACTCAAAAATGTAAAACTTTCAGATAAAGAAAGTTTGGGATCTGTCCAGAACTTCTTTCTCCACATTATCATGACTAATTCCAAGTTGCTGTAGCTGTTCCACTGAATTCTAATCTGCTGGGTGATATTTAACACTATAACTGATTGGAAAACACAACAACCAATGAAGCAGAGCCACAAAACGGACACTTAGTCACAGTGATGGCTGTTTTCTATTTGTAATATTACATTTTTATTCCTATATTTTTTTGCTTGCTGGAAGAATGACATTTTTATTATTCCTCTGGGCACCAATTTGAATTTGGCATGGCTGTGGCAAAGACTTTTCTATTTTTGAGCTGCTAGCTCTTTTAATATTTCATCTACCCTAAGAAGAAAAGTGTTAACCAGCATTTCTTTGACCTTTTTGCTGGGTTATAATTTAAGTGTCTGGTATTTCTTTTCTCATTTCACCCTTTTCCCTGCTCTGTAATCCATGTGACAGAACAAGAATCACCAGCTAATCAAAATAGAGACAATTTACAAGTAATGTTTAAACCAGTCTGCCTTTGAACTTTCCTTGCAATTATTCTCCATCATCTCTCAGAGTCTATTTTTTTTGCATTTATATGTTAACTCTAGCTTCTAAGAACAGTTTTCCTCAGTTATCTTTCATTTTACTTCTATTTGTTAACATATATGAAATCTTTGAAATTTAAGAATAATATTTGATGGTCACTTGTTTATTCATTTAGCAAATATTCATTATAGATCTCCTTTTGTTTCTAGATACATAATGTTGAAATAAATACCAAAACCCCACACATCCTAAAGAATATTTCTCATAGGTACACATAGACGATGCATGGAAAAATGAAAGAAAGTAATGGCATAGAAAAAAAATAGATCAGAAAGGAAGAACACAGGCTACCTACAAGTATGGCTGTCTCTTCAAGTGAGAGGAGGCTGGAAGGTTTCCTTGATTAGGTTGTGTTTAAGCAGAAAGCCCACAGAGATAGTGAAAGAATTTATGGAGTAACTGGGGAAGAGCTTCCAGACAGAGGAAATAGCAAGTGCCACTGGCCATACTGTCAACAAAAACCAGGATTTATAAAATTTTTGCCAACTTCCCATATTACTTTGAATTTGTTCTGGGAGTCAGTAATGGATGATGGATGGAAAAGGAGAGAGGATGGAGGACTGCAGGAAGGTTACTGAATTCATCCCAGATAGGGAGTATCTCACTTCTTCCTTACTGCATTGACCAGAGTTTAGTGTATGACCATACCTAAATGCATGGAAGCTGATAAATGTAATCTAGCTCAGTGCTTAGGTGAAAAAGATTAAGGGTTTGATAAGTAGATGAGTAATTTCTGTCTTAATATAATGTATAATATACTTCATATTACTTATAGTTTGCTATCCATAAATTTATCTAATGAGTATAGTTCTTATAATATGTATGACTACATTATCTATTAAAATATCACATTATTGCCATAAACAAAGAATGCTTTTCCATAAACGCAGTGTATTGACAGGGTAATCATTCCTCTCTGCTGCATATTACCCAAATGGCAGCCAAGTCTCATGATGCTTGGGATGATGTTAATAGGACTACTTGGATTGTCTCTCAATGGTTAAAAAAAAAAAAGCCATCTCCACATACTCCTTTGACTCCCATAAAAGAGAATGAAAATAATATCCTTCTCATAGGACTACTGTAAATATGGAGTTAATATCTCTCAAGTACTTGGAATATTTGGAACACAGGAAGCTCTATGGTATGGCTTGTATCTAGATGGCCCCCCAAAGTCTCATATAGTCATATGGGGTGCTTTTCAGAGGTGGCTGGATCTAGAGTGTGTGGTGCTGAGATCAAAGCTGTGTGATGACTAAATCAGTCCACTGTTTGGTTTGGCATAGTTCTGGATTAAAGATTTGAGTGGCATACTTGCCCTAGGGAGGGGAGCCTGCATAAAATATAAGGGACAGAAAGAGGTCTAGTGTGCTCTCGCTTGCCTGCTTGGTGTGGACTATTTCTCCTCTGCAATGACCCTCTGCCATGCCACACTGCCTTGCAGCCAACCAGCTGTGGATTGAAACCTCTCCAAACTGTAAGCCAAATAAACCTTTCCTCCTTTAATTTTGAGTGTTGGATATTTTGTCTCAACAATGAGGAAAGTAACAAAGACACTCTATGTGTTAATTGTTCTGTTAATGCTTAATTTTTCCAAACACTTAAGGTAATGAACTTAAGACTTGAAGGCAAAGATCATGCTTTATTCTTTTTTTTTTTTTTTTTTTTTTTGGTACCAGGGATTGAACTCCAGACCTTGCGCTTGCGAGGCAGGCACCAGAACCACTGAGCTAAAACCCCGGCCCTAATCAGGCTTTATTCTTTATGTGAGTAAAAATTTTGTTACTTTGTAATATAACTTGTATTTTCAATAAGGAAGAAAAAGTAGTGTTTCAAAACATGACATAGATATTAATGTTGATACGTTTCAATTTCCCTTCAGATTGTCAGTGGAAATATAATTGGAACAATCTTAATGAGGGAATATGACATTATGCTACACAAATTGCCATTTACATACTTCAAAGCAATTTTACTGCTGGTTATATATCTAAGAGAACGTCTGGTACCTATGGACAAGAGACATATACAGAAGCATTCATAATGATACCACATAAAAACAAATTCCCAAAACCACCTAAATATATGTTGACAGGAACATGGATAAATAAATTATGTTGTATATGCAACAAGGTAGAGGAAAACATAGAATGTAGCAGTAATAGTTCAAAATATTATTTATCCTTCCTTTAATCTGCATCCTTAGTAAATGAACATATTTGCATTTGAATTGGGGCATGACCATGTGATTTGGCCAGTGGGAAAATAGTAAATGTGATGCAAGAAGAAACTTAAAAAGTGATTGTTGATCATAGAAACTTTGAAACTGCCATGTGAATAAAGCCAGATCAACCTGCTTGGAAACACATTCCTACTAGCACTATTATCCTGAGCTGACAACCATCACGTCCTAACAGACAATATGTATCTCTGGACACATGATGAAATATCATTGTTAAATAACCTACTTCACATAAATCTGTAAGCTGATTACAGCTGTATGCATATGCACAGTGTAACCTGCCAATTGGTGTTCAATCTAAATGCGTGACCCACAGAATTGTGAACTATTAAGCACTCTTTTAAACCACTATGCTTTAGGATGGTTTGTTATGCCAAAAAAGTACCCCAAATGAAATTAACCAAAATTTCAAAATGTAAATATAACAACCTTGAACTTTTTTTTTTTTTTGTACTTTTTGAGAGAAGGTCTTGCTTTCTGGGCAAGGGTAGTCTTAACTCACCATGCAGCCCAAGGCTGAACTCCAACTCACGGTAATCCTCCTGAGTGCTGGGATTATAGGAATACATCACCTCACCCACCCTCGAACAATTTCATACTCCCAACTAACTTTTTCTTCTATACTTTCAAATGCATGTAACAGAAAACATAATTGAATAATAAGTCCACATTAATATACTTGGCTTTACTTATATTAATGTCATTAAGTTCTTCAAAAATATATTTAAAGGGCCGGGGATTTAGCTCAGTGGTGTGGCCACCTGCCTTGAAAGCCCAAGGTCCTGGGTTTGATCCCTGGTATAAAAATAAACACACACACACACATACACACACACACACACGCATATGTATATATGTTTAAAGACTGGTAATAATCCATGATATCACCTAATATATTTCATTGGTCTCTTATTTTTTATATTTAGATTATTTATAGTTTTTCTTATTGACAATTGCAAATCAGCAACTTCCTATATGGTTTTGTAAACCTTTGAGACATCTTACCCCTAGAATAACTTCTTAAAATTTGATTTAATAAAAATATTGTAAATATATTTAAAAGTTGTAAGCATCCTTTTACTAATTATATTTCAAAAGAGGCAAAAATTTACATGATACCAGAAATTTGTGGGATTACTTTCTTCATTGAACATTTGCAGGCATTTGGTATTAATCTATTTATGATTTTTGACAAGTTGATAGGTAAAAATGACATATAACTATTACTGTAATTGTTATGTTTCCACTGAACATGCAACTTCATTGATTAGTCATTTGTATTTTCATATCTTTGAATTTTCCCATGTATTTTCCTCTAAATACATTCCTTCTTTTGACAGTTTATAATACAGTTGATTGGGTTCCTCCTTTCTTAATTACAATTATTTTCTAGTACTGACTTAAGAGATTATACTCTTATCACTTTGATTGTGCTTCAGTGTTTTGTAGCTCACAGTCTCACATTTTAAAATAATATTTTACTGAAGATTAACCTCTTCTGAGTGTCTGATAATTCGTGTATTTGTATAGTGAATTTTAGTCATTTAGGTATTTAAGAACAACTTGAGATGATTCATTTTGACTTGGTTCTTAATAATTATATAGCATATTTATTCCTACCATTGAAGTTTATCTGACATTATTTCTTCCCATATGCCATTTTTATGTCCTATTAATAATTTAGGGGGAAAAATTTCAAAATGAGCACAAAGGAAGAGATACATGTAGAAATGTTTAGGTAAGGGGCCTAGAGCTCTTGACTACAGGTGGAGGATACCACAACAAACACATTTGAAACAGGACTTTTCCCTTTGTAACTTAGTTTAAGCCTATAGGCGGCCAAGAGTATATGAAAAGCAAAATATTTTCATTTTTCAGAAAGGATCTCAAATTAATTCTAGAAACCTTCCATCCCATAGTGATACATGTTCCAAAACATTATCCATAAAGATTTTATTTAGGACAATATTTTGATTTTCTAGACTATTGCACCATTATTCCCAGAGTACTGATATGTAGAAATGGTATTAAAATGGATGTAGATAATCAGGAAATAGACTCTACATATTAGAATAGTTCTTAAAGATATTAAAGATATTAACTTGACATGTGAAAAACAGTTATAAAAGCTCTCCACAGTAGCATAATTAAATACAATTTAGATTTGTCCTGAATCTGTCTATCAAAACTATTTGTTTGAAAATCAGGTTCTTTATATCTCTCTGTATATGCGGCAAGTTCTTTTCAATCAGTAATACAATAGATGATTATTGTACTACTCAGAGAAACCTTTAGTATTCATTAGGATTTCATTATGGAGTTAAGGAGGAAATGGAGAAATGGAATTGCCTTATGTCAAAAGAATTTACAGTGTACTTTGCTTCAAGAGGCTGATTGCTACAGAGAAAAGGGGAAGATAATGTGATTTGTTAATGATAACCAGACAATATTGTGGACAACCTCATCATCAGTGTCTTTCATTAGATTGCCATTATTCAATGCTAAGAATACTTTGCATTTTCATTGTTACACTCTGAGTTTGACACACTCCATTCCTGCAACCCTTCTGCCTTTCACATGAAACAACCCCTTGTAGGGAGTAAACAGCTGGAATTAAAATAAAAGGCAGTGAATAAACATTTGTTTAAACACATGCATGCATAGAGAAGTTTTTCCTCTGATAACCTGTACTGCCTGAGACAACTGTAATTGTCAGTTTGATCTGGGCGGTGAGTGTAGAAATCAGTGAGTCATCGTTTTCTGTTTTAAGAGGTTTATAATTTTGAATGCTATCTTTTTTACAGGCAAAAGCATGCTCATAAAGCTATGGATATAATTTAGATAGCAAATGGAGTTAGCTCAAAAGAAATGCTTTGTAAAAATATAATCTGATCTTTTGAGTTTGTTGGAATTCAAGCCTAGAACAATAGCCTTCAAAGCTATATGATCTCAAGAATTTTCTAGAGATTCATTAAAAATACAAATGTTAGATTAAGATAGACTATATAACTGTACTCTACCCCACCCCATTATTCCATCAAAATTGTTGTACGTTTTTGCCTCGTTACCACGTGATTTTCAGCACTGCCAGAAGAGAAGCACATATTCCCCCTTCATCATAGGTAGGTTTGACTGGTTGATTGGAATTGTTCAACACATGCAAGCAAAATGAGGTGATGATAAACTATAATGTGCCTTTGCAAACTGTCTCACTCTTTTCCTTTACCCTGAGATTGGTGTGGTTTAAATTGAGCTGCTCTTTTGGCCTTGGTCACATACATAAGGGAGCAGAGTAAAGGTGTCTGCATAGTGCCTTCCTGAATTTCTAACAGTTCCTTTTCCACCCCACCAAGCTTTGGAGTGTTTGTTATGCAGCAATTGATAGAATGTTAACTCACTTAAATATAGTACAGAACATCTATTTTCAACTTGAAACTTACTTTGTTTCTTCTGAAAATTATATTTGAAGATAGTCAACTACCTATGAATTCAGAAAATAATATACAAATATATTCCTTACACAGTCAGCTCAGAGTACAATAAAAGGTTAAAGATACTGATTTTCCCCAATACTTTTATTGCAGTGAAGTACATAAAACATAGAATTTAATCATTTTTAAATGTCCAGTTAAGTAGCACTAAATGATTCATTCTGTTTACAATCATCGCCACCATCAATCTCCACAATTATTTTCAACTTTCAAAACTGATATTCTACAGTCCCTGGTACCAAAAAACAAAAAAACAAAAAAGACCCCCCAAAAACAAAGACCAAAAACCTCATATTTTATACCATTGAAATATTTCCCCATTCACCTTCTTTACCCACCCTTGGAACCACAATTGTTTTCTGTCTCTATAATTTGAACTACCATAATAATACCTCATACAAATGAAATCATACATTATTTGTTTTTTTGTGATTAGATTATTTCACTCATCATGATCTCAGGGTTCATCTATGTTAATAGCATGTGTCAGAGTTTTCCTCCTTTCCAAGATTGAATAATATTCCTCTGTACAAAATGTATGTATGAGATTGCAGTTACATACCACACTTTAGATACCCATTTATCTGTCAACAGGCTATTGATTCACTGTAACATTTTAGGTATTCTTACTACTGCCACAGTAAGTATGGGTATTTAAATATCTCTTTAAGAACTTGCTGTCAGTTTTTCGAGTATATAACTGGAAGTGGAATTTCTGGCCAATATGATACTTTAATTATTAACTTTATAGAGAAACTGTCATGTTTTCAACAGCAGTTTATCTTTATACATTTCCACCAACAGTCCCATGAAGGTTTCAACTGGTCTCCATCTTTGTGAACATTTCAATGAGTTCTAGCTTCATTCATTTTTCCAGTCTCTGTATTTTGATTGAAGAATTTAAATCATTACATTGAAAGTAATTAATGATAAGAAGAGTGTTATAATCATTTTGTCACTTGTTTTCAATGGCCTTATAGATCTTTATCCCACACTTACTGAATATTATTTGTCTTTATTTTTTATACTAAAACCTTTACATTTCTTTCTCATTCCCTTCTATACATCCTCTAGCTATATTCTTTATGGTTTCTTTGATATTACATTCAATATCCTAAAGTTATAATACTCTAAATTTAATTTATACCAGATTAACTTTAATGATATAAAATTGCTCTTTTAACAGTTCTATCCCTACCTTTCTAATTGTTGATGTCACAAAATTAGATTTTTTTACAGTTTATGCCTTAAAGCATGAAAATAAAAAAGAACTAAATAGGTTAGTCTCTTTATTTGTGTAGAAAACAATGAGGAAGTTACAAACCAAAGTTATAGTCATACAACCTTTTAGACTAGTAATTTTTAAAAACTGAGTATTTTCATGTTACGTAGAAAACAAAAAAGGGAATGAAGCTACAAATGTTGTTATAGTTACACTAGTTGCTTGTATGTTTACCTTTATTGAGAAAATACTTCCCTTCCCTTCTCTTCTTTTTCTTTTTTAGATTACTGTTCAAAGGCAAGAGAAGTCTAAAATACCAGGTCAATTTCCATTCTATGGAATTCTGGTGAAAATTTTATTCCTTTAAGAATTAAGATCTATGAACAATAGAGCTCAAATTTACACAGATGAGAACCTAGAAATTTTGCATTAACAGATCTAGTGATGAGAGGAGCCACTCCATCTTCCAATCCTTTGTTCCAAATCTATGTATTCTGCCTATGGAACAAATGGCACCATCTTTTTGAGGATTAATCAAACATGTATTTCATGCAATAGGGCAGAATTCTAATTTTGCAGAATATTTTCTCCCAGCTGGCACCGTAACTGAGTTTTCAGAAATTTATTCCATTATTTTATCAAGTCAAATTTCTCATAGTAATGAAGTATTTGGTAAGATCAATAAATTCTATAGATTTAAATCATTTGGCTGCATTATTGTGCAGACAAAATATTTGTGTAGTACACTGTGATAGTAAGTGAGGCATTCATAAATCCATGAGTAGTGGTTATATACTTAGAAGTTAGCAAAGACAAATCCATGTTCAGAATGAGTAACTTTTCCGGAAGGACTTGTCACTGCTTCCCACCATGAAACAGATTTTTGAAGTCAGCAAGCTGCCATCAGGAATTTGGCTAGTTCTCCAAGGAGATAACACTTTTAGGTTGTGGGGATGTTGACCTCTGCTTTCTGCAGCCTGCACATTCAACAGCAATGAAATATAAATTAACTTTGACTAGAAGTCCAAGTGATTGGGTTCTTCATAGTACCTTTTGTGCTGCAGTGCTTTTATATATGGTTCATTGAGCAACCACCAGGGTGATTGATGAATGAGGTTGACTGATATTTATAGGATATTTACTTATTAAGTGCCCACTCAGCAGTGGATATTGTGAGCAAATGTCTATGAGTAGGCATATCTAAAGTTTGACATTTTTCTGTCAAGACAAAAAGGACATCCAGATTTACCACTCAAAAATCGGCCTATCAAGGAGCTTCCCTTCACTATTATCTTTCTAGATCATCCCTGAATTTGTATATAAGTCAGCAGCATACCACTTTAAATTAATGACACTTTATATTGCAAGGGCATTTGTAAACAAAGTTATTTTTCCTTCTCACTGGTCACAGGGAACTCATGAGGTCACCTGTGTGTGTTTAAGGGTGACAGCAATGAAATAGGCATACACATGACAGAAGTACCAAGCCAATCTACTCATGCCAATTACTTTTACCTTTCAGACGGAAACAACACCCATCCCATATATAGCATGCCTATTTTGTTGGAGTGTGGTTATAAAAGACCAGACTTATGGATAAATGAATCAAGTCCCAGTTCAAAATGGGCTGCAAAGAGTTTGGGTCTCTTTGTGTTCTATGAACAAGCATTCAGTATCTGTAAGAATCTTGTTTGTGTTTAAATGGAAAAGGTAGCAGTAGATGAGGCTGTAACTTTTATTGAAACAGGTGTGGTGTACTGAGTTGGAAGATGCTGGATTTGTGACAAAGTTGTCTCTTGCTCTGGTCCCTGACTTGAGTAAGTGGGTTGGTACAGCAGATGTGATGGCAGGAAATGTTGCCTGCAAAATTGGAAGAGTGACAATTATTGTGTTGTTTTTATTAGTATTAGGTATTGCCAAGTGTCACTTGTAAACCTTCAGACCACTGGATCTTTAGAAACTTTCTAATGTGACAAGGTCTTCATTTATATTTGGGATTAATTTTCTATGATTTGGCTTACATATATTTTACTAAAGCAGTTAGCATGTTTGCTATTTTCTGCAAACTGTGTCCAATCAATAAAGTGAATTTCACTGATATTCTACAGAGAAGCCAGATATGTATTCCCTGAAGACTCTATTAAGTCAGAAAAGACAAAAGTTGACAAATACCTGAAGTTAGATTAAGAAATGTTTTGCTGTTCCTGACTGGTGAAAGTAAACTGCCTCTAATTTTCTCTTAACGACTATGGTTTAAATTTATCCATAACTACATATGGTAGTCCCTGTTTTATCTACAACAGATATATTCCAACACCCAGCGGATGTATGAAGCACAGATGCCTGAATCCTACATATACTGTCTCTTCCTACTATCTTTTCACATACTTGTGAAAAAGTTCATCAAATGGACATAATAAAAAATTAAGAATACTATGTAGTAGTAAAATAAGACAATTATAAAAGTGTACTGTAAGGTAAGTTAGTTAAAACATATCAATTGTTTAATTTTGAAATTTTCTATTTAATATTTATGGATGACAGTTGACTGCAGGTGACTTAAACTGCAGAAGGTGAAGCCCTGGGGAAAGAGGGCCACTGTATCAGGTTTTAAAGACTCCATTCATTTATGAATCAGAGAAATTTTGCTATGTAACAATTTTCCACCTTCAAAAGTGGTCCACAACAATGATTATCCATTAACTCACATTTCTGAAAGTCAATAATTTTGGATGGACTTCACCGTGCAGTTCTGATAACAGACGTCAACTGATCTTCTGTCTTCTCTGTCTGACCACTCCACGGTTAGTCCTAAAACCCCATGTAAGAAATCCAGCTGCCCTGAGGTTTCGATGGTGTTAGGAAACCCAGATGATCTGGAGAGGCGTCACATGAAGGCTCTTAGAAGAAGCACAAACTATCGTCCCAGATAAGCAAATGAAAGGGTACTGGTGATTCCAACCTCTGGCCACCACTGATAGCTGTGTGTGCATTCCAATGTGGTAGCAAGTATTGGGGAAGTTTTTCTTTTTTTGGTACATGTTTGTGCTACATAATGAATACATTCATAGTGGGTAGCTGGTATGTTTGTATGACACATCATAATTCTTTTTATATCCTCTTCACTTTCCCCCTCCTTCCTCCCAACATCTCTTGGTCCCCTTCCCATTTGCAAAAGATCTATCTCCCTGTTTCCTATTGTTTCTTTTATTTTGCTGTTTATTTATACTTGGGTTTCTCATATAAAGAAACTATATGATGTTTAAGCTTGTATGTCTGATTTATTTTACTTTACATTGTGGATTCAAAGTGCATCCATTTTCCTACACATGATTCCAGAAGAGACCCATAACAGCAAAAGCAAACCTGGGTAACAAGATCAAATCAGGAAGTAGTAGAATCAAGAATTTTAAGTTATATTACAAAGCTACAGTGATTAAAACACTGAAGCACTGGCACAAAACAGACATGTCGACCAATGGAACAGAATGGAGGACACAGAAACACCAGACATATTTAACCATCTCCTCTTTAACAAAGGTGTCAAGAACACTCTGGAGAAAAGGCCACCTCTTTAGCAAATGATGCTGGGACAACCTTTTATCCATGCACAGAAGATTGAAGCTGGACCTATATGTCTTACCATATATTAACTGAAATTAAAATGGCTCAAAGGTCTAAATATTAAAACAGAAATACTAAACCTGTTGGAAGATAAAGTAGGTAAAACTCTTGAAGCCACAGGCAAAGGCAAAAACTTTCCAAAAAGAACCCCAATTTTACAAGATCCAATAAAAATGTGGAGTTTTATGTTTCCAAATGTAAAGGTATTTTGATACACAGCAGCAGTAGCTATAATGGTTTTATTTTAAATTCATAAACCCACCTTGTAATTTAATTTTATGTGTGAGGTAGTCATTATTTTTGTGTCATATAATTATGCTACTAAAATATTTTATTAATAAATTTTATCTTTTAAATTTCTCCTGGACTATTATATTCTGTAAAATCTATTTCCATATTTTATATTGTCCCATCAATCATTTATTTGTCTGTAAGTGTCTCTATGTCAGTATAATACTGTGAAATAATTCATTTTTTAATATTTTAAGATTAAAATACTTTATTCCTATTTTTTTATTTTTAATTGCTTTTTTGGTATTCATACCTGTTCATTCTTCCTACTGAGTATAATACCTTGTTTTTAACAAGGTTTGGTCTCCATTATATTAGAATTTCAAAGGTGTTATAATGAGGCTTAAAATAATTGTTGAATAAGTAATGTATCTAAGAATAATGTGAAATATTCTACTACCTTAGAAAGGATGGTATTTTTTCCTAGGTTTTTGTGGTTATATAGAATTGGAAAATTACCACAGATTTATGAAGTTGTTTCCAACTGTAAAAGCCTTAACAGATATATTGTGAATTTCCCTGGGACCAATACCAAGTTCGTATTGACATTTTAAAATGGAAATTAAATCCCTCTACATTGATAAATAGGTGGAAGATTCTCAATCCTGTATTTTCTTTCAGTATTGCTCACTCTTTTATATTTAATTTAATGCTTATAATTTTCAAAATTTTGTGAAAACAAGGCTGAAGAAGACCATAGGCAGTTAACTCAGAGAGTGAAGAGTCCCTTTCAATAAAATTTACTTCTTTTAGCTTTACTTTCTGTAAGGACCTGAAAATTGCACATTTTTTTCCTATTAACTAGCTCATGATCTGATTATTGTATTCAATGTCTTTGTTTTATATTTCATTTAATTTACACAAAGGCTACTTCCAACTTTGTAATCAAAAGCACACATTCTAATGGGTTGCAAAGAAGAACTTCTATAACAACCCACAAATTCTTCAGTGCTATATGTGCAGTTAATTAATTTACTTCATTCATGGAAATCATGGATTTTTCAGTTCACTGTTCATTTCTACTAAGGGTAGAAGCATAAAGGTCAGCAAGGAATGGTTAATGACCAGAAAAGCTGCAAACTCAGGAAATTTAGAAAGTGTGAAATTGTACATTTTTGTCTTTTGATCTTGCCTTGAAAAATTTATATCCTTTTAGGTCTGATATTTTAAAACATCAAAGTTTAGCAAAAATGCTCAAATTTCCTGATACATGAAATGTGACGTGTTCTAAATTTGACTTCTGCCTGGCACCTTTTTAGGTATAAAGAACATATAATTCAGAGGAATTGGCCGAGACACTACAATGTTGGATGGTAGAGAGCTTTTGAATATATAAAGTTCAGTATTTCCCCAATTGGGTTTAAAGTGACTTCCCTTAGGAACACTTTCTGCTATAGAATATTTATTACCTTGAATAATGTGACAGAAAGAAAGGGAACAAAGGAAATGATTTTTACTAAATAAAAGCAGCCATCAAATCTCAAAAGATAAACTATCCATATTTTAGGATGAATACAGTTCAGTAGAAAATTCTGGTATTTTAATGACAATTTGGAGAAACAAGGTTTTTTTTCAGTGCAAAGCAAGCACATATATTCAGTCTTACAGCTCAAGTATCCACAGCTAGCCATCTGAAAATTGTCAAAATCTACAAAATGGTCTTCCTTTTGTTAGTTTTGCCTGAACAAGCAGGGAGGCCAACTTCTCCAAGTGCAGGTTCTTGGTACAGGAAGGAACAGTAAATAAGAGAATGACTCTTAGAGAAACCAAGGTAGGGATGAAAGCACAGGGAGACCCAGGGGACCAGTGGAAGCTATCATGATTCACAGGGCTCTTAGATAACAGGAAAGCTAAATCACAGCCATCGAACTGCCAGGAAAATCAGCTTCTGGCTTTTTTCTTGGGAGTGGGCATTGGTTTCACCCCAGCCTCCAAATCTGTGAGTGGCTGAAGATTATTATTCCACGGAAGAAATGCACACAACAAAGAAGAAATATTTTATCAGAAGCAAAAATAGAAAATTTTAAAACCTGCTGAAAATTGTTTTCCTTTCTGTGACCCAATTCTTTTCCACCTAATGAAAATTAAAGGTCTCTTTTCTGACCTAAAATAAGTTTATTACATTTATTTCTCATAGGAAAATATGAGAGCTTATAAGTTGAGTTGGAGAACAGATGTAGAGGTAAAATGAAATTAACTAAACTCATACCGACAAAGTTAAGTGCTATTTGTTTGATTGTCCAAACTTTCAAATACCCCTTTTATGCCCTAAAGTTATATTTCGTATATTAAAATCTTTTTCACTGGAAGATAACATTTTTATTGTTAAATTATTTCATCACTTGGCAAAATCATGTGGTTCACTTTCATTGCTAAGTTGCTCAAATTCACTAGGCATCAGGAGAACTCTGACTGACTGATTTTAAAGTCACACAATCTTGATTGTAAAATCAGTCTCTGAACAAGCTCTCTCGGTTGTGAGCAGTCATTCCTGTTATGGCTTCTGAGGTATTATACTGCTTGCAGAAATGGAAGGTTCAGAGGCAATAAGAGATAATGTATGAGCAATCATATAAATCAGCATTTATGTATCAGTTTCCAATGTGATTTCAGAGTACTGCTATGAACTTTTGTTCACTATCTCATAATTGGTCCCTACAGAAGTCAACACCTATGTAATACATAATTAAAAATTCTAAAAGTTATGTACTTAAACAAATAATGAATAAAATTCCAGACTTTAGAGAGAGCAATGGTAATTATTATCACTTATAATGACATCATTTCTCTCATGGAGATATTCACCACTCCTCAGTTCATTGAATAAACTTTTTGTCTGTTTAGCTTCATTAGCATAAGCTATTATAAGAGCACTTATTTCACCTTAAATTATAAAAATTAACAATTTTAAATTAAAGCCATATTTAATATATGAAACTTCCACACAAACTCCTTTGACATTGAATATAATTCAAATATATTATATTTTTATGTATAGTAGAGTTTTCATCTGTCTCAAATGCTTGAAAATGAATTATACTTTTTGTTCCTGCAATTTAAATTTGAACTTTATGTTTCCTAAGTTTCTTAATAAAATACAATTTCATTTATTGGTCAAGAGGCTTATAGTGATGCTTCATCCAAAAAAACTTACTTTACTGAAAAATAATAATAAATCACAATTTCAGTTTTTTTCACAAAATAAAGCATATTGTAAAATATGTCTACATATCTTGAAAAGCATGCTTTTATTTCCACAGTGTGTGATTCCAGCTTCACTGAGTAGGTTCAGTCTTGATCAGGAGTCCAAATATCTGTTTTCTTACAAGAATTCTGGAACTACTGAGACCTTCCTCGTGCTTGCCATCCTTCCCTCATAGTTTACTTTTGGATTCAGCTCATGTCATCCACTTTGCCAGTCAATAGGAAAATTCTTTGATTCCAGGTACTGGTGGTCATTAAAGAAACTAATGTTGGAAACATATTGGGGAAACTCTTTATCTTTCTGGGGCTGTAACAGAACCCCGAGCAAATTTTTTCTTAAGGCCTTCAATCTACGTACATCTCATTATCTTCAGGCAGTTAAAATGACTGGATACTAAGAAAATAAAAAATGAGAAAAACATCTGAATCATATAGAGTACAAATAATCTCCATATATTATCTTTCTACATATATGAGAATTGTAATGGCGAGTGCCCATACCTACACTCTTAGGAGATAAATCTTGTAATAGCATGGTTTTGTCATTTCAGTAGATATTTTTAATAATCTCATATTTGGTGAAAAAGATGCAGTAAGAAAGATTAATTTATTTGTATCTGCTCTGCTGAAAAAGTTCTACTTTGTTCAAGTTTTATATTTATCAGCTTATTGCAATGGTATTGTTACTAAAATTTTTAATATTGAACATTAGTAGACAAGAAAATAACTTTCTTTTTTTGTTAAAAAGTATATCACTCACAAAATATTAGTACAATAAAAAATCATCTGTAAAGGCCAAATCATGAATAAATGTCAAAATTAAGAAATAATAAATTGTATGATTAAATTATGCAATGAATGCTTATATTTCAAAAATTACAGTAAATAGTACATTGCAATTATTTTCCCCAAAATACTCCTTCTCACTTCCAACACATTTATCCTATTATTCTTGCAACTTTCTGAAGAAATTCTGGAAATTCTCTTTAGTGTCTTTTTTACATATGATTAAAAAAAATATGGTGAACTCTGCTGCCATATGCCATCTAATGGAAAGGCAAGAGTGTAAAAACCATACTGTGCATCCTCCGGCACTTAATTAACTGGATCCGGCATTGTGCAATTTCTGGCTCTTCCTGAAAGTCAAAGTGGCCACTAAAGGTAAACATTTTAAGTCAATTCAGTCTATCCAGGTAGCCATGACAGCACAGCTAAACACACTCCTGAAAGAAGGCTTCCAGAACTGCTCCAGGAAGTTGTAAGAATGATGGGATATGTGTTCAAATGGAGCAGGGTGCTTTGAGGGAGGTTAATGGCAATGTCTCTTTTACTGTAATATTTTTTTAAATTTAAAATTCACAGTATTTTATGAGTAGACTTTGTAAGAATGTTAATGAAGGAGAAGGTGAGCTGGTCCCAGAACCCAGAAGGAAGCTTCCCTGCCGCCATTCCCATGCTCCTTGGGCAGAGAAGGTGAGCCACGAGGGTGCCAGAAGAACCCCCCCCACACCCGTGGAAATGAGAAGACACATAAACAAGCCTCAAAAACAGACTTCTGGATCACCTACAGCAACCCCAAAGGGAAACGAGATGGAACAATCTGATACTCAACCACCTGGACTCTCTGAACTGGAAACAAAAGAGGATCTGGGAAAAATGAAATCAGAAATAATTACTCAGATAACAGCAAAGATTTTGCTCATGGTGCAAGACAT
>NW_004624750.1:24819907-24866647 GCF_000247695.1 Heterocephalus glaber | reverse complement strand
GGTTTTCAAGCTAGAAATATACTTTCTTTAATAGGTGCTATTCAAATTTTATATTTCCTCCAGAGTTAGTTTCATTAATTTGTCTTCCATGGTACTTCTTAGAAGTTGTCAAATTTATTTCTGAAAAGATTTTTGTAATATGCTTTCTATATCCTTTTAAATTCTGTAAAATCTGTGGTAATGTCTCCCAGATCTTGATATTGTAATTTAAAAAATGTATCATTGATATTTTCTAATAGGAAGAAAAGGTCTGAAGGAGCAGGGGAAGTGGGCGGGGTAGGCGAAAGGAAAAAAGGGAAAAGAAAAAAATATGAGAAAAGGAAAAAATGGAAGCAAAATCTTTGCAAATAGGGAAGGGTGGAGGGGGTGAAGGGAGGGCAAGGGAAGGGGAAATAAATAAGAACCAAGATACTCATGTAATGGCACAAATCCCAAAGGAAGAATGTCACTGTATTTTATACCTAAAATGTACCAATAAACTTAATGGGAAAAAAATGAATGTTCATGAATGATCGTGAAATCCACGCTTTTTAAATTAACATTAACTGTTTGTGTTCATTAAAATCCTCAAAATGAAAATGTCTCTCATCCATTTAAAAATTTCTCAAACTTTTGTTTGGACACTACTTCCATGCTTGGACCTCTGTCATGAATATATGCATAGTCCACACACAAAGATTAACCTTTAAATAGAGACAGGTAAATTGAACCCTGACTAATAAGTTCACTGCTTACTTTGCCTTAGTGAAGCTATTGGTCAGGATTAAATATTTAGAACCTTCATCTTTCTAAGACTCTAAATGTTTTCATATAGACATCAGTGATGGGCATAGGGTGCTCTTGGTAAGGAAGAACTCAGAGAATCACTTGGATTTCTTTTAAATTGTAATGGAATGATGTGGAGATGGTCAGGAAAAACATCAGCTTTTTCACAGGGTGGAGGCTGGGAAGGAAAATGTTAGTCCTTTCAGGGAAAATATTGCAGCTAGTTTAAAAGTAGATAATGTATTGGGGTATATTATGTAAACATATTATATATATATATTTTCTGAAATAAGTGGCTTTAGTACAATAAAATAAAAAAATCTCACTGCTCTATAAATATCAATCATGATCAAATAAAACTCCACTATCAATTAAACTGTGTGTCATTTAGTTATAGCAAGATTATGGAACATTGCACATGAGATCCTTTTATATGAAGTACATTTCTGGAAAAAGATTCATGCAAAATGATAACAACAATGAGTACAAAGTATATTATCCTTAGCAATGCTTTTACAGAACTTGAGCAAAAACGTAGGATTCATATGGTTATCATAATGTAGAGTCACTCAAAATATCTGATATCTGATCCATGTAAGCTCTTTTCTAATAGCAGAACTAAGATTTACAAGGGTCTTTACCTGTTTTGATCTGAGAAAATGATGTTGTTTTCATTTTTTATGTTATTCAAGAAGAAGAGAAAAACATTTCATTTTTCTGCCAAATGAAAAAACTGGGAATATATCACTTTTATTTTCTGAAAAATGAGAATATTTTCATGTGGTACATTGATTCCCTTAGAGATTTGTCAAAACCTTGACATAATAAACAATTTTAAAGCATTTCTGAATTCATTATTTTAACTGTTTTAATTCATATTTATTGTTTACATAGAGTACGATAATGACGCCTGGTTAAAGACAGTTTATGTAGCTTATTTCATTCACATACATTTTACCAGGAAAAGGTTTAGCAAAAGGGGTAATCATTTGTGGAAGTTTGTTTGCATAATGTTGTCTTTTTTAAATCTTTGAATAGATAATTGATAAAGAGCAAGAACAGTCAAAAGCACAACAGATGTAAACGTTATGAATTCACATCATACTGGTGGGTTGGAGACCTTGCAGACCTTTCACCCTTTCTACAGACCCCTGAGATTAAAGTAATTGCTTGTGGAATTTGAGAAGCTATTGATCCAAAGCTCTGTGGTATCCCCCAGGTGCACAGAGACCTAAAAGGCACATGGAAAATGAGTTTAGGCTCCATCTCCTTGCTTTGCAAATTGACTCAAAAGAAGGTAGGGGAGGAGGGGATATAGCTTGTAGAAATTTTCAATTTTTGGTACTTTTATTTTTAGGATTTTTACTAAATGAAGATTTCAAGTATCAACTTCTTCAAAAGTAAACTGAAATCATATTATTATGAGAATTAATCAGAAGCTCCTAAAAATAACCTATGTTATTTCAAGTGTGTATAATATCCTGAAACCTCTTTGATAAAAACATCTTCCTTACTCCAAACAAAGGAGTTAATTAATCATCTGATCTAGTCCTTTCATTCTACAAAAATGACTACTCAAAGATGGTATAGAGTGAAAAACTAATGAACAACTAACAGCTTAAATATGAGCCCTATAAACAAAAGAAAACTCCACAACTTTTCTTATGTTTTCTTATAAATTTCTTATAAGTGGTGTTATAAAACTAGCTTGTGATTTTTAAAACTAAATCTTATTACACATAATAAATCATTTCCTTTGATTAATTTAGATTAAGGATCTCAAATTTTTTTTATAGTTAGTATCCAGGCAAAAATAGCAAGAGTGAGACATAATAAAGGGGAAATGTTAACAGTACATGTCAGTTAAAATAATAAACTCCCATGGACTAATTTAGACATGTAATTGAGTCGTTAAAAAATTTCCTCCACTTAAGAATACTTAAAGCTCTGAGAAAAAAGCAGGTATGTGGAGGACTATACTTTGACATACAAAACTAGCATTTTATAAAAGTTTACTGTTAAAAGTGTGATATTTTCATTTTCATACATATTCCTTGAAAACTGATAATATAATTAATATCTATAATTTAGGTTCTGCATGTAAGAGAACATGAAAACACAACCCAGTACTCTCAGAAAGTGCATGAAACCTTCAAATGTGGTTTAAGTGACACATTATTGTTGATTTGCTTGCTAAAGGGTAATTAAAGAAGCAACAGTACCAATCTCTTTAGCTCTTTTATGGAAAAAAATCACTGTTATTTCATGTAGGAAGAAAATAGGTTGTTTACTTTCAATCTGTGAATTTCTAAAGAATCAGAAGTGACAAAAAAAAAAAAAAACTCAAGAAGGCATATCCTGTGGACCTCCCTCTCCCTCTTTGGCACATAATTTGTAGGTCTGGATGTAGTTGCTTTGCTAAAACGCTGGGCACGCAATAAGTGCAAATGAAGGCTGTCCTGCTGTCCAAGTTTCATACCAGCTTAGCTTGTCTATATGTTCACAAATCAGTGATTTTCTCATTGAAAAATGTTACATTTTAATAAATATAGAAAAGTTAGGAGGTAGGAAGGTCACCACAGTGGGTTAAGGAAAGATATAGCAGTTGTCTGAACAGTGACAAACTTGGTCTGATAGGAGTAGCAGTCTTGCTTCATTTGAATTCCTTTTCTATTTGATTATGCTTATAGTAATTAGAAAAATTATTGGAGGAAATCAAGGAATGGGAGGGAGTTTTCTGAGGCTGTCTTTATATGACAGTAAACTATCTGAGTCAAAAATCATCAGGTAGGTTTGCCTACAGAGCTCCCAATAAGCTATTTCTAACATTATATGATGCCCAAAATTAACTGTTCTTGAAAACTGAATGTGAACATGTATACATTCACAAATCAATTTCAGAAATAATCATTTAATTTAAAAATTAGATGTCTTAGGAGCCCTTATAAACTTATGAAGTGCAATCAGTAAAATTGTCAATATTTTTGGGTCATGATTTCATTTACCATTTGCGTTTGTAGACATGGGACAGCCCAGATATAGCTCAACTCCTTATTGGTAGCTTGTTAAGAAAAATCGCATGAGAAAACTTCAATTTATAATAAGTATCAGAATAACTGATACTTTTAAAATTAAATCATATTTCATAAATAAAATTATTCCACTTTCTGTTTTAATCTCACTCTATTTGTTCTTTAAAGCTATTAGGAATCCCACAGTTTCACTTCTCAACTTTTCTATTACCAAGCACCTCTCAATCCAGTCCTTCCTCTCCAGTATAGATGTTCCAATCAATCGATATGCTCCCTCACATCAAGCATATTGGCCTGTAATATTTCAAACATTGCTGTTCCAATGTCTTCCAACAGCCTATCACAGCAAGCCCCCAATCCAGGTGAATCTAATCATCTCTCCACCATATTCAGAAGACTGAGAACTTGTTGACGGAAAAAGTTTTAATCTGTGTGATTCTGATGGGCTTTCCTTTGTATGTAGTTTGTTTCTTTTCTCTAACTGCTTGTAGGATGTTGTTCTTCTCTTAGGTTTCTGGGATCTTGACTATTATATGTCCAGGTGTAGATTTTTCTGATCATGGATAGTTGGAGTCCTAAAAAATGGAAACAAAGTCTTTGTAAATAGGGAGAGGTAGAGGGGTTGAAGGGAGGGCAGGGGAACTGGGAAAAAATAAGAACCAAGATATATCAAATATATCAAGATATACAAATTACCAATGATGAATGTCATTATATTGTATACCTAAAATGTACCAATTAACTTAAAGAAAATAAACCTTTTCAATCATAGTTGTCATTATAATAATTCTATGTTCTTCAATTTTGAATAATTTCTCAATTGGATACATAAATTCATTTTATTTTACTTAGTAATTTTTCTTCAAGTCTCATTCAGATGTCTATGTTTTATATTTCTTATTCCTCTAACTTTCCAAGAGTTTCTTAGACTTTCTCACTTCTTACACTTTAGAGGAAGGGAGCTCTTCAACCTCCTATGGCATCTTAGAAGAAACAACGTCTGATTCTAATATTTATTTTATCATAGAAGAGGTGTTTCAACTTCTTGTAACTGCCAAGCTACAGCATCCTTGGGTCTTTTCTTCACTTAAAGAACTTCAAATAAATGAACAATGCATTTGGTACTGTAAGTAGATTTTTAAAAATTCTTCCTGACCTAATATAGCCCAATAGCTATTGAATTTTTCCTCTTCTCTTCACAGAAAAACCTTTGACAATGATGTGCAAACTTTCTCTTCTCTATTTTTTCACCTTCTAGTAGCACCTTTACTTGCTATAAAATGGCTTCCTCTGCCAATATTTCACTGAAATTGACCTTTCCAAGATCACCATGGACTACTAATTCCTAAATCTAAACACTTGTTTTGGAAATTTGTTCCTGATGTCTTTGCACCATTTGATGCCATGATACACTCTTCACTTTGTATTATGCCCTCTTCCCTGAGTCTCAGTTCTGCCACACTCTACTAAGTTACTTCTCTGGTCTCTTCTAAATCTTCCTCCTTCTCTCTCCCTCTCCCTCTCTCTCTCTTTCTGTCTCTCTCTCTCCTTTCCCCTCTTCTTCCTCCACCTGCTCCTCCTCTCTCTCTCTCTTTCTTTATTTTCTTTCTTTCTTTCTGTGATGTCAAGGATCAACCCCCCCCCTTCACATTTATAAACAAACTGACAAACACTTGGCCTAAGTAAAAGAGGATATATTATTATTTTTAATACAAAGCCAAGGAAGGAGGAAAGGCAGGATTATGCTGCACTTTCTTGACATTTCCCATTTTATCTTTATGCTTCACCATCATCACCATCTAGTCTTTTGTTTTCCAAGCATTTTAGGCTCAAATTCCAGGCATTATAAAGCTGTAAAGGAGAGAGGAAGAAAATTCAAGTTTTGCTTATACTTTTTTGGACATAAGTATGGCACACACTCATTCATGCTTGTAGTAGAGGGTAAGGAATTCAATTTTAGTTTGAACAGCTATAGGAGAGGTAGATTATGGATAAATACTTTTCATTATATTTGGTTTAATGACTGTACAATGGCTGCTCTCCTCCGAGAAGTATATCCTCTAGACCACACACACACACACACACACACACACACACACACACTTGCAATCTCATGAAATTTATTACCTGGATGTCTTAATTTGGCTGTCTCTTATGTACCTTTCATGCAATACATCCCATAGGAACACAGTCTATAAGAACTGATTTCCATCTTTCAATTTTAACATCTCTTTTATTATTTTCTCAATAAATTAATGCCCTATCCACAACTCAGATTTGGCACTACTGTTGATACTTTCTGTCCTCTAAACCCTATTTTGTGTCCTGTCAATCCTACCTCTACCAGTTCTGTGTACCACTGTCCATGTCTATTGTTAATTTCAGTCTGGACAGAATCTTGTCAGCAGATGAAAGCTCTCTCTGTTCCCAGTCTATTTTATTTTTAAAGTCTTACGTATATCAAAATTTCAGTGATATTTATATGGTAAAACTATTACTTTATATCACTATGTGTGTGTGTTTCTTTTTGTCAATCACACAAGCAACAGGAACTATCCTCATGTCCCTGGAAGTGTTACCCTATTCTATGTAGATTATAATCTGTGTTCAAAATTTTACATTTGTAGTAGACAGGGACTATTGATTGATTGATTGCTTGTTTAAGGGCACAGTTTGCTTCCCTGTGGATCTTCTGCTTTTGGAGTCACTGTGTATCATTATACTACATAATTTCATAAGTTAATCAGTAGTCATATTTTAATCTTCTACTAGCTCTTTTTGGCCCTCAGTTGCCTAAAACATGGAGAAATTAGTGATCATTTTCAAACTTCCAAAGTTTTCTACTTTGAAATCAGTTCCTAGCTAGAAGTTGGACATAGTATCAACTTCTTCCAGTATTTCTCAAAACATATATTTTCTCCTGTATGTCTTCTGTCATTTATGGTTGCCAAGCTTAATATCTTTTTTTCAGAAGCAGCCTCTATGTCCATCAATAGATGAATGGATAAAGAAAACATGGTATTTTTCTGCAATAGAGTACTACTCTGTTGTAAAGGAGAAACTTGAGGCATTGGTAGAAAAATGGATGCACATTGAGACCACAGTGGTAAGTGAGATAAATCAGACATGTATGCTTAAAGATTGAATTATTTCTCTTATATGAAAAACCCAAAATATAATAAAGTGCAAGATAAAAGCTAGATAATAGAAGAAAAGGAGAAAAATCTTCTGCAGAAGGGAAGGGGACAAAGAGAGGCAGGGAGAGGGAGGGAAGGAAGGGAATAAAAAAGAATTATGCCTGATGGCAGACTCACGTAGACTGCAGACAGGCTGGGCTGGGGCCAGGGGATTTCTCCTCTGAAAGTCAGGGAGGATAGGAAATCTTGAATTTCATATATAAATGCTGTGCCCCCCCCCCCAAAAAATAAACAAAAAAGAATTAAAATATATTATGCATATGTACCAACTTCTTATGAGGCATGTAATCATTATATACTACAAAAATATAGTAATAAAAATAAGTACTGAAAAATAAATAAATAAATACATAAATATCTTATCTGGTAACTCAGATGGCATTAATTTGCCCAACATTTACTCAGATTCCTAATTTACAAACTAGGCATGCATGATAATGCTTCGTGTTAGTTCTTTGCTTTCCATCTTTTGTTCCACCTACTCTTATTCTTTAGAGTGCCAAAATCTCTTTCAAATGGCTCCAGGTCTTCTTTTCTCAGCACTAACACCTTCAATCAGACTATGTGACTCTCTCACCTGGCCTATTGCTACAGGTCCCCTGAATTTCCTCTGTGTCCAGGCCACTCACTGCATTTCACCATAGTGCAGCCACCATCCTCTTTCCACAGTTATAAAAACATAGTATTAAAGTTTTATTCACTCTTCTGGGTGAAATCCAAACACTGTGGCATAGAAATTATTTTCTGTCATGGCCTTATCTGATTTTCTAGAATTGTCTATCAGGTTTCTGGAGAAGAAATGAAGTTGGATTTAGTCTGTAGGAGAGGAGGATGGTGCAGAAATATTTTAGGTCAAAGCAGCAATATAGATGTGAGGGGGAGCATGGCACATGAAGGATAAAACAAAATGTAAATATGAATGGAAAAGCAAGAGGGTGGATGGGTGTAGGTGACAGAAGAACACAACCCATCCTATTTCCTCTGGAAACTTGCCATTACTCCACATAAATAGGTTAGATATCCTTCTTTGGCTTTTCAAAGGAGCCTTGTACCTTTCCACTGCAGCTCACACACAATTCTGTCATAGCTGCCAGTTAGTTGTGCTGTTTATAGGCTTCAGGGAGGTAAGGTCATATCTCTTCCTCATTTATCCCTCACCACTTTCAATGTTGTCTTTATCCTCTAGGGTACTCAAAATATTTGTTAAATAGAAGAGTGAATGCCTTTCCTATCAGGAAAATCATTCAAGAATGTTGTTCTTCCTCACAACATTTGTTATAACACAGGGCTTTGGGAAGAAAAGTCTGAGGCAAGAAATAATCTAGAAAATCTAAGGAATATAGGTAGAGAGAAGATCAAAGGAGGGAAAGCCAAAGGGAAGGGAAGAGAAGTGCAAAAGGGGAGCCAGTGTGAAGGTGAAAACTGGCAACCACTTGGCAAAGAGAGCAGCTTCTCATCAGCTTCATGGATGACAGAGGTTTTGTGAGATATGGGGACATGGCCACTCTTGGGGGGGATTATCGTTCATCTTTTTTATATCAGTCAAAGTTTCCCTCAATAATACTCTTAGATGAAAGCACAGAGGCCATTCTATGATTCATGGGATTCCATACCAATTTCTTCCTTCTCAGGCTGTACCTTCACACACACACATTGAGGAGTGCACAGAACCTGGAGCAATCACCCACCCTAGAAGCTTGCCCTCTCACAATGCTTGCCCACCTTCTTCCAGCCACCTTGTGGATATGTGAAACCCTGGAATGCTCAGAGAATTTTCTTAATTCTAACACATAACTGTAGTCTTCCCTTCCATGACAGATCACAAGATTGGTGTTTGTACCTTAAGAGTTGAGAATTATCCGAGAAGCAGCTGTTGGTGGGATGGGTGAAGCAAGGTAGAATGTATGATTTTGGTGTTTATAAAAGTACATAGGGAGCCACTCATGATGTAGGGCTGAACCAATGGGAGAGAGAATGAGTGGCTCATTAGTCACAGGCAAAGTCTCCTATACTCTTATTCTGTAGTGGTTCAAATATTCTGAAATCCACAAATTCTTTTATGCTTTAACTTTTAAAAGGTAGAGCTACTTCTCCCTTGTTTGAAGGTGGGCTGTATTTAGTGCCTCACTTCTAACAGAGTGTGGTGTAACTGATGGTGACTTCTAAGACTCATAAGTAAAATCTGTTAGATTTAGCTCAATGCCTTTGTCTTGAATCATTTGCTCATAGTAAAGCCAACTGTTATAGGATACACAAGTAGCTCTAATGAGACAACTTTATGGCAAGGAACTTAGTCCTCTTGCCAAGAGTCAGGAAGGAATTGACATATTCCGTAACCAGTCATAGCGTGAGCCATCTTGGAAGAGGTCCACCAATCCCAGCCAAGTTGTCAAATAACTGTACCTCTGACAGAAACCTTAAATGTGACCTCATGAGAGAACCTAAGCCACAGACCCCCAGCTGAACTTAGTTCGCATTTGTCACTTGTGTAAGGTAAATGCTTATTTTTAAAACTGTGACTGACATGGGTAATTTGTTAGAAGGTAATAGATAGCTGATAATACATGAAACTACAGCATGTTTGAAATTTTTTATTTCCAATTGGTATTTTAGAATGTTTTCAAAGTAGGATGATGAAAAACTTCAGCTAAGAACTTAGACTGAGTTTCAATTTTTAATAATTAGCATATTTACATGCATAGAATGACACATCCATTGGTACTCTGGTCCTTTAGGGATGGCCCTAAATGTCCCCACACTCCTGGGCTGCATGTGGAAAGGCATCAAGAAGGTCCTGTAAATGTTCATTGCAATAGATAAACTCAGGTATCTGAAGCTAGAAGCCTTCACAGAGGGCTGGAAACTGTGTGTGTAAAACTGTTTTGAACCCAGTCAGAGTTGATCTCTGTAGCAGAAGTTACATTGGAAAAGAGTAGTCAAAATTTCAGTCCAAATAAATTTATGATGGTACATGGAGAGATATCTCACAAAGCCTGTGTGTGCTCCTCCATTATCCTCAGCACAAAGGCCTGGTCCTTTGATATTTAATACCTCTTTCATGTCTATCCTCATCTAATGACCCATCTACACCATGTTATATGCTTCAAGAAGAATGAGCTGCTTTTAAGTCCTCAAATAGACAAACTTTTGTTTTTCCCCCTCTGTACCTTTGAATATGCACTTCCATCTTCCAGTAATATGTTTTACTCCTCTGACTTAGTCAGCAGCTCTCAGTGAACCCTTCCAGAAGCCTCACAATGGATTCATAACTCTTTCTAGGGTTCCCATCTATTATTCCAAAATACATTGCACTTATGTGTTATTATTGCATTAGAGGCTAACCACATGGTAATGTGTCATGGTAATTTACCATCCATGAGACTAGAAGGGCAGAGTGTACATCTTATTCATTCTTGATCTCCCAGGGGCATTTGTAGCCCTTGACATGCACCAGATTCAGATCATATTTACATTGTAATATTTTAGCAAGTCTTTGAAATAATTCAATGGAATGATTTGGATTGTTAGAATTCAAGGGGGAAGATACTTGCATTTTTTGAAAAAAGGGTACTGTGTAAAAAATAAAACACAACAAAAACAGTAATGGCCCAATGTATAAAGTACAATGTACAAAGTACAGTGGTGTTTTAGAAAGAATATCTTTCAGAGGTACTAGAAATACTACAAGCTGTGATGTAGCAATTACTATGTTAACTACAATACATGATGCAAATCAAGGGTGACATTAAATCTTGTCTAAATGACCAGAACATGACCAAAAGCTCCCTTAGTAGCACATACATCTTTCTAGATGATTTTACTCCCTTTAGGCTTGTAGTTTGTGAACAGTCTTTTAATGACAAGAAAATCAAAGATCATTTTATTTTTGTATTTTAAAAATAATCTCCCTAGGAAAACATATAGTCTAGAAGTAAATACCCAGTGGCATATACACATATTTGCAATGGAAAGCAAGAGTTCCTTCGAGTGATAATCCACTAGAGCAGAATATTTTTATCCTCAATATAAATATTTTTAAGTATTTAAAAATAATAAAATACTGACTGCTAATCTTGGTTTTGTGATTCCTGAGATGTTTCAAAGACATTGTAAATATTCAAAACAAATATGTTTAATTCCCTGGGTATTTTAATAGACTTTTTAAATGGATGAATTAATAAGCAATTATAGGGTTCAATCTAAAACATTTAGGAAACATCGATACAAAAGAATTGTTCTTTTCCCAGCCCCAAAATATGGAGTTAAGTATTAAAATCTGAAGGAAATATGCTATTCAGTCGTGCCTCTCTTATTCTAATCAAATAATTCCACACTTCACCTTTACAAAGGAATCGCACATGAAGTTCTTTAACTCTACATTTATTGACACCATGAATTCTGTCATCCCGTGGCTCTGCCCCTTTTCTCCAGTGACAGTTTCAGTGAACAAATCACTTAGTGGGTTCATTCTACAAGAGGAAAAGAAGCAGCAAACGTGCTCATTTCAATTGAATTCCTTTTATAATAAGCACTGTACTACATACTGGAAACTGTTTTCTTTAGTTCTAAAATTATTGAACATAAAGCTTAAATATATGTTTCTGAATTATCATCAACACCATGGACCTTTTCAGTCAACTTTTATGTAACTGCTTTTTACTGGATTCAGGTAAGTGGGATTTCTTTAGGTCACTTTGTATCTTGGTCCCTTATGTCTTCTTTGCCTACTCTCATGTAAATGCCAATAACTTTTCCTAGGAATGTTATCTAGGCTTCATATAACATTTTTATTTTATTTTATTTCTATTCCTTTATTTATTTTTATGAATATACATGAAATTACTTAGGTGCTTAAATATATTTTTTACTTATTCATTTTTGCAGTCTTAGGGATTGAAACCAGAGCCTTCACATAGACCTAAACTTTCAGCCCATTTAATTTTGTTTTGTTTTTCTAAAATTATTTTAATATGGAATTCTGATAAATTGCTCAGGCTGAATTTGAACTTGGAATTCTTTGCCTTAGCCTCTGACAATATTGGGATTATAGGTGTTCACCACCATGCCCAGCTAAATGTATTTCATTCATATTATTCAGGTTTATCTGTTTTTGTTCCATTTATTTTAAATTGTTAGTAACCCACTTCAAAGGAAATTCAATGGAAAATAGCTTCAACTTATTTGAATAGCAAATAAAGCAATGAAAAATTCCAGATGTAAAAATATCTATCCATATTCAGTTGTGGGAAAAACATTAAAATAATGTATAAGAAACAAGTTATGGCAAAAGCATTCATTCTTAGTAAATCACAGAAGTGGATAAAGCAGTGAGATCCAGTGAAGTGACTAATTTAGTTGCTGTGACTTCCATATGCTCATTTATTATATGAGTGCTTTAAATCCATTTTGATTATCCAAAGTGAGGAATCATTAAATGATGCTTTAATGATTCTTGCATCCTAGGAAGGGAAGGGAGGGAAATTTTCAAATGCCAGCACAAACAGGCATGAAGGATGTTGTTCTTTGTACTAGAGTGAATCATATTCTTTTATGCTCTCAGAATTCTCCCAGTAAATAATCAATGTAAGTCACTCTTTCCCTGGGATACAACTAAAACCCTGTTACCAAAAGACAATGTAGCTCTATGTACAAACACATAAATATATATTCTCTAAGGAATAAGTGATCTTCTTTTCCTAAGGGGGTCCTAATATGATTTTAACTGCACAGATGTATTTGCTGCAAGCAATGGCATTTTAATGCATAGTATACTAAAGAGTTTTCTATGTTGACTTGAAACAGATGCAATTAATTTGTGATCATTTAAATTACCTTGCACCAAATATATGCATTTAACTAAATTATCAGTGTATTTTAGTGCAGGAAATTTGTATTTTCTTAAAATCTCTGATGTATTCAGATGTCTGATGTGGGTTCTTTAGGAAAATTTAAAAAGCCAGATTTCACAGAGGCTATTTTGCCTCTTTTGAGGTGAGGTGCCTGACCTCCTTTTCCCTGCCACTTCAATGCACCATTGAGGGTGGTTTTGGTATGATGCAGCACAGCTTCCCTTTAAAATGACAGGCTAGAAAACACTAGAGGACTTGGACTGCCAAAGCCCACAAGACCTCTTCAACATGTCCAATAAAAATACAGATCAGTGATCCAAGGGATAATAGACAGGAGCACAGGACAGAGCACCCCAATTTCATGATGGCATCTTAAGAGAACAGTAATATTGTTGTAGCTAGTTCAAAAATGTGCCTGCTGTGTACATCAGAAGACATGCAATTAAAAGGAAAGTACTGAAAACATATGTTTTTTGAAATAGCTGTCTTTAGAATGTCCATTCAGGCTTTGGTTGATTTACACTTTGTTTGGAAACTATTTTGTTAATTATTTTTCCCTTCAATGAAATAACTCCAATGTTTAAAACAAGAGCAAAATAGTAGTAGTTGCCAATACATTTGGGATTCCTTTACTGGGGGAATGTTCAGGGCCAGCTCATCTGTTTCTTCCACTTCCTTAGCTTACTGCACATCAGTTATATGTAGCAGAGATTTTCTGTTCATATGTAACACATACTTGCTGATTCACGGAATAGTTGGATTTCTTCCTCAAATGTCCTATTAATTCTTCATTTGCTATTGCCCTAGGATTCCACAATCCTTGAGAGAATATTCTAGGCTATTTAGTCAAATTCTTATGGAAACTGAGACCCAAAGAGAAAGGATATTTCAAGATCACATATCTAGCAGTGGAAAATAGAGGACTAGATCCCATTTTCAATGATAGAAGAAGCACAGGATAAGGAGTCTTGAGTTGAGGATCCAGATTTATATTTTTATCTTTTCATCTTTCTATATCTCAGTTCTGTATTCATATAGTGAAAATGGGAGCAGCTGTTTTGTCTAATTATAAAAAAATCTGTAGAAAATGAAAAGAGATGATACACATGATGGTGCTAACTAAGGGTAAATGGTGGTCAGGTAGGTTTGCAAGGTTCAAATAGAAAAGGAAGTGAGGTGTTGTTGCCAGGTGTCTCTTGAGGTTTCTCTCATGCTTGCTAGCTGTCTTACTGAGTGGCATCACCCTAGGGAATTTTCTCTGGCAGAGTCTGGTGATCTGAATTAGTAACTTGATTTTGTAAGTAAAATGAATGAGAGTAGAACAAGTACTCAAGGGGAAATTCACATTACTTAGGCTCATAATAGCAAAGTTAAAAATTTGTCAACTTAAGAAGGAAATTCTCACTGTCATCTAATAGCTGAACACCCACATTCGTAATACTGCCGAATTCTCCCTGAAGGGAGAACTATAAAAGAAGAAAAGTATTTTTAAGGAAACTATAATCTAATGGTTTCTTCACACTCATGGAGTCAGAATAAAGGGAGTCAGTTAAATTATTCAAATATTTGGCTGTTTGGCTTCATTTCTATGAAATATTAAGCAACAGCATAAGAATACTAAGCATTTACTATGTGCTTGATGTTAGCTAATGCTGTGCAATATAATTGTCTCATGGCATATTCAGAAACACCCTAGGCAGAGAGCATCCTTCTTATACCTACTTGAAGAAAAGGAAGCAAAGTTTTAGAAGATTGGTTTCCTGTTTCCTCTTCAGTCAGATCTGCCATTTTTCAGGATGTTCACTCACCTTCAGCCGTTCTGCATTTCTACCAAGTCTTCGAACAGCTCAGCATACTCCCACTCCCACACCTTGGCACTTGCCATTTTCTCTGTCAGGAATGCCTTCTCTTAGACACCCTTATAGCTGTATTCTGTTCTTTCCCATCTTAACAACAAAGCTGCCATCTTATTGAGGATTCCTTGGCGTACATCTAAAATTTCCAATTGAGCCCTACCCATACCTAACATTTTAATGCCCGAACCCATTACATTTTTTCTTAAAGTGCTTCTCTGTAGGGAGTATGATATTTAATTAACTTATACATTATTATTATTGTTATTATTTTGGTACTGAGGATCAAACTCAGGACCTTGCGCTTGCAAGGCGGGTGGTGGCAGCACTGAGCTAAATCCCCATCCCCAATTTATACATTATTTTATTATGTGTTTCTCGTACTAAACCTGATGAAGAGTTTTTTGTTTGGAACAATATTCTCTCTGTAATAGACCCTACTCAGGCACTGTAAAGAGTCAATAAATATCTACTCTGTGATAGCATTAAACTACTGTCTAAAACAACGGCCAAAGTGGGGAGACCATCCAGGTCATTAAAAAATATCTACCCTCTTCAAGCAGTAGAAAAGACCAGTATTATTGACTTTTCTACTGTGACCCTCCTTAGGCAATGGACCTTCCATTACTGATTAATTTGCCACCTAATTAACACATTTTTCTTTAACACTTTGAGTCTTCTCTTGTAATCTGGGAATCAACCTTTAAGGTCGTTGTTTTACAGGAAATTCTTTCATGAGAAGATAATTTAATGAAGGCAAATGACAAAGTGAAATCATCTAAAAGAGGAAGCAAATTTTAATATAAAATTGAGGGATATTGGATTTTTACATCTTGAAATTAAGCTTATTGAATTTTATATTTAATAAAATATCTCAATTACCACTGTTTTGTCTTTGTAAAGAATGAATAAAAAAAGAAGCAATATTATCTATAAAAATATGTGATAGCCATAGGATGCAATAAAATCTTTTACTTAATTTAGGTTTCTTAGGATGGACATAAATAGATTTAATTATATAAAGTTATTTTTGAGTTTAATTGATTTTCCCAAGGTCTTATCTTAATCATTCAATGTCTTAATACTTCTCTTTTGGAATACTTTGTGTTATTATCTCTATTGATTTTTTTTTCCATTTTAACTTTTAACTCATCTAACCACTGGGTATTTATCTCTAATGTCATCTTTAAACACTACATGAAATCTTTTATTTTGTTTTCATCAAATTATTATATATTAACAAATGCCAGTCAGATAGGCCAGAGAGTGTGTGACACACAAAATAATAGCAGAGTTGGGAGATATAAGACATTTTAAGTGTATTAGTAAACAATAAAATTAAATTAAAAAGGTAAGATTTTAACTTTGTATGCAATTTAAAATCTGTGGATAATCCAACGATGAATGTTCTCAAAATACTGTTCCTATTGTGATTCCTTGGGAAGTTTTAAAAGGGTAATTCCTTTTTTCCCTCACTTAGCCCAACAATGATCACCATGTACTGAGGTGAAGTTACTTGCCAGGCACAGTGCTAGGAGTTGGGGATACGTTTTACTACCTGTAATCTCTCAGTAATTGGGAAACTCAACTCCTTACAAGCTCTCAGCTCTCCCAACATAAGCTTAAACTTTTGAATAAATGAAGCTTCTACTGATAAGATTTTTTAAAATGTTTACTAGGGCATGTTTTAAGTATAGAGTAGTGATCTTCAGTTTGGAGAACTGGTGCCTGCACTCAATGTACCATGATTATTTTCAGCTCTTTTGTCTCCTTGTGCTTTCATCTCTACTCCAGAATATTTTTTTAATTAATTTTATTGGTACATTTAAGCTATAAAATATAATGACATTCATCATTGGAAATTTGCACCTTTACATAATCTCTCTTGGTTCTTGTTTTTTCACCATTCCCCTGCTCCTTTTCAACCCCTCCATCCCTCCCTATTTACAAAGACTTTGTTTCCATTTTTTCATTTTCTCATATCAATTCCATTCCCTTCTTTCTGTTCCACTACTCCTCCACTTCCTTTTCCCCTTTGACCTTTTTCTTCCTATTTCACATTATCTATTATAGCTTTTAGTCCTTATTTACACTTTCAATTTCTTACACTAGAGAAACAATTTGTTATTTAAACATGAGAGTCCTATTTATTTCACATAAGAGTATTGCCTCAATGTGCATGCATTTAGCACATATTTCACTGTGGAATGATTCTTTTAATTCTTTGGGGAATATACTCAACAGGGGAATAGCTGGGTCAAATGGGACTTCTAGTCCTACTTCTTTGAGGTATCTCCAAACTGATTTCCACAGTGGTTGCACCAGTCTACACTCCCATCAGCAGTGGAGCAGGGTTCCTCTTTCCTCACAGCCCCACCAGCATTTGTTATTGGTTGATTTCATGATAGCAGCCATTCTTTCTGGGGTGAGGTGGAATCTCAGCCTTGTTTTCATTTGCATCTCTCAAATGACCATGGATGTTCAACATTTTTTCATATGTTTATTTGTTATTTCTACTTCTTTGTGTGAGAAATGTCTGTTCATTTCAGATGCCCATTTTGGATTGGGTATTTAAATTTGGCAGGTCTGATTTATTTAAGTTCTTTATAGACTCTAGATAGTAGACCTTTGTCTGAGGAACAGCAGGTGAAAAATTTTTCCCAGATTGTGGGTTGTCTCTTCAAACTGTTGGTGGTTTCTCTTGCTGTGCAAAAACTTTTTAATAAGAAGAGATCCCACTTGTTGATTGTTTGTGCTAGTTCATAGGCAACTGAAGTTTTGTTCATATAATCTTTTCCTACACCAATGTTTTCAAGAGTTCTACCTAACCTCTCTTCCAGCAGGTTTAGCATTTTTGTTTTAATATTTAGATTTTTAATCCATTTCAATTTTAGTTTAGTGCATGGTGAGATATATAGGTCTAGTTTTAATCTTTGTCAAGTTGAAACCCAATTTTTCCAGCACCATTTATTAAACAGGCTATCTTTCTTCCAGTGAGGGTTTTTGGCTCCTTTGTCAAAGAAGATGTGGCTTAGTGTGTCTAGGGTTGTTTCTGAATCTTCTAATCTGTTCCACTGGTCCTCAGGTCTGTTTCTTTGGCAGTACCATGCTGTTTTTCTTTTTTTTTTTAATCACAGTGGCTTTGTAATACAGTTTCAAGTTGGGGATTGTAATACCCCCTCTGTTGCCTAGAATTGCTTTAGCTATTCTAGGTCTCTTCTTGTTCTAAATGAATTTTTGGATTGTTTTCTCAAGGTCCGTGACATATGCTGCCGGGATTTCAATTGGGATTGCATTGAATATCTATAGCAGTTTTGGAAGTATGGCCATTTTCACTATGATGATTCTTCCTACCCAGGAGCAAAGGATGTCTTTCCATTTTCTGATATCCTCTTCAATCTCTCTTTTCAGAGTGCTATAGTTTTAAAAGAAGAGATCTTTGATATCTTTTGTTAGGTTGATTCCTAGGTATTTCAGTTTTTTAATGTAATTTTTAAAGGAATTGTTTGCCCTATTTCTCCCTCAGTGAGTCTGTTTTTCATGTAGAGGAAAGCTAATGATTTTTTTTCTGTTGACCTTGTATCCAGCTACTTTACTGAATTTGGTTATTCAGTCTACAAGACTTTTGGTGGAGTTCTTGGGGTCTTCTATATAGAGAATCATGTTATCTGCAAATAATGACAATTTGACTTCTTCGTTTCCTATCTTTATTCCTTTTATTTCTTTCTCTTGTCTAATTGCTGTTAACATGTTTCCAAAACTATGCTGAATAGGAGTGGTAATAGTGGACATCCTTGTCATGCTCCTGAATTTAGTGTGAAAGATTTCAGTTTTTTACCATTTAGTATGATATTAGCTGTTGGTTTTTCATAGATGCCTTTTATCAGATTGAGGTAGAGACCATCTATTTCAATTTTCTGGAGCGTTTTTATCATAAATGCATGTTTTATTTTGTCAAATGTTTGTTCTGCATCTATTGAGATGATCTTATGATTTTTTCCCTTGGCTCTATTGATATAGTGTATTACATGGATTGAATTGTGTATGTTGAACCATCGCTGCATTCCTGAGATGAATCCCACTTGGTCAGGCTGTATGGTCTTCTTGATGATCTTCTGGATTCTATTTTCCAGTATCTTATCAAGGATTTTTGCAACTATGTTTATTAGTGAGATTGGCCTATAGCTCTCTTTTTTGACTGGGTCTTTTTCTCCTTTTGGGATCAAGGTGATTCTTGCTTCCAGGAATGATTTCGGGAGTATTGTTTCCCTTTCAATTTTATTGAAGAGTTTAAACAGTAGTGGCAGTAGTTCTTCTCTATATGTAATGAAGAATTTGGCAGTGAAGCCATTAGGACCCAGGCTTTTCTTAGTTAGTAAGTTTTTAATTACTTTTTCAATTTAATTGATTAATATTGGGTTGTTTAGAATTTTTAGGTCTTCATTCAACTTTGCTAATTCATACTTATTTAGGATCCTGTCCCTTTCTGTGTTTTCCATCTTATTGGCATATAGTTCTCGAAGTAGGTATTGATGATCCTCTGGATTTCTTCTCGGTCCATTGTAATTTCACCCTTTTCAATTCTAAATGTAAGAATTTGGGCCTTTTCTTCCCTTTTTTTGATAAGGTTGGCTATGGGTTTGTCAGTTTCATTTATTTAAGAACTAACTCTTGTCTTCATTGAATTTTTGTCTCATTCTCTTAGTCTCCATTGCATTGATTTCTTCTCTGATCTTTATAATTTCCTCCCTTGCATGAGCTTTGTGTTTGTCTTGCTCATCTTTTTCTAGAAGCTTGAGATTCAGCATCAGGTTGTTTAATTGGGATCGCTCTGTTTTCCTAATATGAATATTCACTTATATGATTTTACCTCGTAAGACTGCTTTCATTATGTCCCATAGATTCTGATATGTTGTATTGTCATTGTCATTTAATTGTAGGAACTATCTCAATTCTTAAATTTCCTCTGTGATCCATTGGTTATTCAGAAGTGTGTTGTTCAATTTCCATGTGTGAAATTCTTGTGGTATCTTTTGCTATTCATCTCCAATTTAATCGCACTATGGTCTGATAATATAAAGGGAATAACTTCAATTCCTTTGCACTTACTTACACATGTTCTATGAGCATGTATGTGGTCTATTTTGGAGAATGACCCATGTGCACCTGAAAAGAATGTGTATTCTGATTTTGTGGGGTGGAACACTCTGTTAAACATCTGTGAAGTTCATTTGTTCAAGAGTTTGATTGAGTTCTAGTATTTCGTTGCTTAATTTTTGTCTAGTCGATCTATTTGTGACAGTGGAGTATTGAGGTCCCCCATTGCTATTGTATTAGTGCTTATTTGATTTTTCCTGTCCATTGGTATTTTTTTCATATAGTTGGGTGCACTAGTGTTTCGTGCATATATTTTTATGATTGTCATCTCTCCCTCTTGGATTGTTCCCTTTACCAGAATGTAGTGTCCTTCTTTGTCTTTCTTAATCAGTGTTGGTTTGAAATCCACTTGATCTGTAAAAAGGATAGCTACTCCTGCTTTTTTGGGGGTTCCTGTTGCATGGAGTATTGTTTTCCACCTTCTAACTTTCAGTCTATGAGTTTCTTTTTGAATTAAGTGTGTTTCTTGTCTGTAGCTTTTTGTTGAATCTTACTTCTTGACCCATTCTGCCAGTCTATTTATTTTGAATGCTGAATTGAAACCATTAACATTGATAGTTATAACTGATACATATTGACTTGTCCTTGTCATGACGTTTTCTTTTTGTTGGATTCTCCTCCCTCTGTGTTTAATTTCTTGTCATGCCCAATGGATTCATTCTGCTGGGCTTCTTGGGTTGTAATCCTCATTGTCTTTTCCTAGGATATTGTTTAAAATTTTTTGGAATGCTAGTTTGGTATTCATGAAGTTCCTAAGGTGCTCCTTGTCATGAAAGTATCTTATTTCTCCATCAATTTTGAAAGACAGTTTTGGAGGGTACATCAGTCTGGGTTGGAGGCTGTTTTCCTTTAGGGCTTGGAATATATCACTCTAAGCTCTTCTTGTCTTGAGGGTTTGCATTGAGAAGTTTGCTGTCATTCTGATGAGTTTTCCTTTGTATGTGATTTGTTTCTTTTTTCTAACTGCTTGTAGAATTTTTTCTTCTGCTGGGTTTCTGGAATCTTATCCATTATATGCCTATGTGTAGAATTATTTTTGATCAAGGCTAGTTGGTGTCCTATATGCCTCACTTATCTGTATGTCAAGTTCCTTTCCCCTGCTTGAGAAGTTTTCTGTCATCACTTCTGTAAACAATTTTTTTATGATGTCTGCTCTCTCTCCTGTTTCTTTATTGACTCTGATCAGTCTTATGTTATTCTTCTTTACATCATCTAGCAGCTGCTGGATTGATTTCTTGTGGTCTCTTACTATTTTAAAGGAATTTTTCTTTTCCTTATTACTAATTGCAATCTTATCTTCTATATCTGAAATTCTGTCCTCACATTGGCTCATTCTCCTCTGTAAACTTTCAATGGAGGTTTTAATGTCCTGGAAATCTGTTTGCACATGTTTTATGGATTCCATTTATTTCCTGTTTTGGGATTCCATCATGTTCCCCAGATCCTCTATTTTTTATAATTTGTCCTCTCTAGATTTATTAATCATATCTCACATTATGGGCACAATCTCTGCTATTATCTGAGAAATTATTTCTGTTTCATTTTTTCCAGATCCTCTTTTGTTGCCAGTTCAGAGAGCCCATGTTGTTGAATATCAGATTGTTCCAGCTCATTTCCCTTTGGGGTTGCTTTAGGTGATCTGGGAGTCTGGTTTTGAGACTTGTTTATGTGTCTCGTCATTTCAATGGGTGTGGGGTGTGTGCCCACTTGGCTCACCTCCTTGGCACTGGGCCGGTGATACAGTAGCCCGGAAGGTTCACCTTCTGTACTGGGGGTACCTCTGCTCCTAAGCACTGGGGTTGGTGGTTTGGTGGCCAGGAAAGTTCACCTCTTCTGTGCTGAGGGCAGGTCTGCTCTTGGGTGCTGGGAGGGCCACTCCAGAATATTTTTAAGGAACTCTGCACAGCTGCTTCACCAAATCATTTTTTTTCCATTAGCTCTCCCCACATTCTCTTAGTAGAATTTCATTTCCCTGAATTTATCATTTTGAAATTTCAGCTGGCACAATTTTATACCAGAACACCAATTATTAACAATTGGATATAATGAGAAGAGAAAAAGTTTGGCCCTTGACCACCTGCCTTTAATCCCAGTGATTTAACCTCTGAGTCTCAGTTTCCTTCTCCATTATGGAAGATAATGATTTCATTGTAAGACTTTAAATGAAGTTCAGAGAGATCATGTGTAAAACGAAAGTTGCAAGCACAGATAAGTCCTTATGTGATAACTTCAGGAAAAGTATCTTAACCTGAAAATGAGAATCTATTTGGAAATAACGTCCCCTAGCACACCATCTGGAGACGATTGCCTGTATATTATTTGGCAATTTGAAGAAGATTAAGATAATGTAATTAGTAACTTGAGTTGTTTGTTATGTTCTCCTGCAAGCAACAACTGCAAACCCAATGTGTCTTTAAAAATAGGACCAATTTTTATCTTATATAAAAACAAAAGAGAAGATAGAGAATGCTAGAACTCTGCTTTTCTTCACATTGATTTGGGTTCCAATCACCTCTGTTCCAGGCTTCAGCCTTTGCTGTGGAAACCAAGGTGCCACAGCAGTTCTAGGAATCCCTTTGCCGCAAATATCAGGCTGACACATTCCCACCTCAGGACCTTTGCACTTATTGTCTCTTCTGCTAGGTATATCTTTCCTCCATGATGTTTTTTTCTTCTCTTTTTTTTCCTTGTACCTAGTATCAAACTCAGGACCTTGTGCTGTCAAGGCAGGCATGGCACCACTGAACTAAATCTCTAGCCCCTTCCTCCAAAATTAGACTCCCTCCTGGCCATGTCTCTACTTAAAATCCACACCAGTGAAAAAATTTAAATTTTATCATGCTCTCACGAATACTTATGCAACACCAAAGACATTCAGAGATTTACTTTAGTTGTAAATATTCAATTGATTAAAGTTATTGCTTTCTTACAATGACATTATTAATAGATTGATATATTTATTACTATTCTCTTTGTAAAACTAGTGATTTTAGTTATCATTTTTAAGGGAATTTTAATGTGTTCCCTTTTGTGATATTAAATTCCACTAAGTATTTAAACTTTATTGACAAATTTGATATTTTTAATTTGCTTCTCAACACTATTTGTCTTAAATAACAAATATGCCCCAAATAATAGTAATTTTTTATTGAGGTTTACATATTAAATGAGTGAGAGTGTTGATTTCTCACTTTAATAGAGCAAATTCTCTTCACAGTTACTTATCTACCAAATATTTGTATTACCAAGTATGCATAGATTTTGTAATATATAATATTAATAGAATGGGTTTTATGTTATTGTTCCATGTATTGCTAAAGTTATTTATAGACCTACTGACTGTTTAAAGGTGACTGTGTAATAAAGCACAATTATATTGTATAAAACAGTCTTCAGAAATATCTCTCCAAGTAAGTCTTGAGATTCTCTTAGCCTGGACACTAGAAGTGACTGAAATTTAATAAAAACTCTTTACAGTCTAGAGTTCATGAGATAGAGGAAATTGTGGCTATCTAGATGTATCCTGTATTTATGAGTAAATCAGCATTAATTTTTTAAGTACGATTAGTCTAACCCCATCCAAATTGTTACAGCACATGAATGAGCTTTCCTTTTCTTTGTCACTTGAGATGTATAAATACTTTTGTTCTCTTAATGTAAAGATCAGTGATCATGACAAAATCTTATAATCTTTTTGTATATTCTTGTCTCTTAGGAACACACAGATTATAAGTTTTAAAACAGCGTCTAACTACATTACAGTTCTTTCTCCTCTTCACTTTTTAGTCTCAACTTTTATGTAACTTGACATGGAGGCCTTTGGTGATCATATTTATTGTGTAGAGTATCCTCACATTTCTATCACTTTTCTTGGCTTTGTTTTTCTTCATAGCACTCTTCACTCCCTGAAATATTATTTACCAATTTATTTGTTCATTTTATTTCTTTCTTTCCTCTAAAATATAAGTTCCATGAAGTACAGTGACTTTTATTTCATCCTATGTCCCTGATGACTTGAAGAGTGTCTAGCACAGACAAGGTACTCAAAAATAATTGTTGAATGGACAAGTGATAAATGAAGGGGTCAGATGTGTATCCCATGCTTTTTTGTCCAGTTACAGACTGGTAGAGGTGTTCAGACTGTCATGGCTGTTTTAGACTAACATTACCCCAGAACTGGACTTGATTTTGTTTCCTTGTCGTGGATGCCAGGATGAATGGCAAAATACAATCACCATTCTCAATGCAAACTATTGAGAAAGATTCACTTAAATTACTCTAATAAGCACATTTGAGAGAAAGAAAAAAGTATACAGAGATTGCTTGAGAATGACACAACAAAGCAAAATATTTGGGTTAGAAGGAATTTCAACACCCCCCATAATGATTTCAGCACATTCCAGACACTGTCAAAGGAATAACGTGATTATTGATTTTACTGTGCCCTCTGCAGTAGAGAATGTGCTTGAAAGCCTCTTAATCCTTGTAGATCACATCAGAGAGATAAAAAAGATTAAAACCTTAATTATTTTTTATTTGAGATGTAGAAGAAAACTATTCTTGTTTTATATACTGGTTCTTTCATTAGATTTTTTCTTAGATAAACAATAATAAGGAATATAATTTTCTATTGACATTTCTTCTTGAATGGATTTTTTAAAAGCCTAAATACTATAATGTGCAAGGTATTCCATTTCAATTGCAAATATATTGGTAATTCTATATTGACTAAAACTAAGGTAAGTAATGTTATTGATCCAGCTGGCCGAAAGAGAGCATTAATTGCCTCAAAATTCCCTACTAAAATTAGAAACTATGTTACTCTACAGTATTCATGTGGCACTGGCTTTTCAGGTAGTGGTTAGCAATGAGATCTTCAAAACAGAATAGAATCTGGCTCAGGCAGTTTTACTTGATTCTTACTTTTTTTGGCAGCACCCAAATGCTTAAGGCTCCTCAGTTGTGAATCAGTCATCTATTTCATACAACATAGTCACTAATTCTTAGGATTTATCACTTTAATATAATTAATATTTCATAATTATTCAGCAAGAAAGATGCCATACAGTTCTGACAGGAGAGAAGCAGAAAATGGGAATTGAAGTAAAGGGTTTTGAAGAGCTGAAAGATTTTTTGCTGATAATACTTAGTGTAAAAATATACATCTATATCAAATCTATCTATATCTATATCTGTATCTATATCTATATTGGCTTACAAATTATTTTCCAAAGGGATAGGGGAAGTGAGAGGGGAAGGGGAAAGGAAAGAAGGGAAAGAAAAACTGGAAACAAAGTCTATGTAAATAGGGCAGGGTGCACAGGTAATGGGGAAAAAATAAGAACCAAGATGCATCATGTACAGGTACAAGCACTCAATGATAAATATAAACATATTGTATACCTAAAATGTACCAATAAAAGAATTTAAGCAAAAAAATTATTTCCAGAAACAGACGTAAATTAAAATAGGCTTCAGTGGTAAAACTATCATTTTAAATTTTAGAAAGAAGCCTAAGCTGGGTGCAGTGGTTTACACCTGTAGTCCTAGCACTCTGAGAGACAGGTGGATAGCAAGTTCCAGCTCAATTTGGTGAACTTAATGACTCAGAGAGACTCTGTCTCAAAATAAAAAATAAAATGGCCTGGAGTTGCAGCTTACTAAAAAGGCACTGAGTTAAATCTCCAATGCCTATCAAAAAAAAAAAAAAAAAAGGGCCTGGAGAAATAAGTAATTGCTTTCATTCTATAGATATGTAATTCAGGAAGCTGAATCTCAGATAACCTGAAGGACTTACTCATAAGTACATAAATAAAGGCCTGAACTGGAAAGATCCTAACTCCTGAACTAGTGCTCTTCTCTTCCTGATATATTTTGTGAAAATCCATGGTAAAAGTGAAATCTAACTGGAAAACAGGTATACTATATAGATAGATGTCTTCACCAGAAAAGAGCCTTTATTCACTTTGGTGAAGACTAAGTGTAAACTATATTTATATATTAAGTTAAAATAATTATTGAATGACTGCTACATGTCCTAGGTACTGGGAACAAAATAGTGAATAAAAGACACAATCTCTTTCTCTTTCTCTCCTTTCTGTATCATTCTCTTTTTCTTTTTTCCTCTTCTTTTCTCTTCACTCGTATAGACAGATTGATACACAGATATATAGATGATTTTTTTTTGAAAGAACACAAGGCATACCATTAAAAAAGTGAAATTCACTTTAATATGATAACTAGATAACTACTGGCAAGGAATGTAGCAAATAATAAGTATCAATGCAACTATTACCAAATCCCAATTAGATATTTGTTATTTATATCACCACAGAACCAATTGTAAAAGGGTTTTAATCCTTTCTAATAAATGATAAACTTCTTGGATTAGGCAGTCATTTTGAATACATAAATACAGAGAATTTAAAAAAGATTAATTTTATGACCTTTGCAGAGTGAAAGGACTACGGTGACTAAGCAATCTCATTTATTCAGCTTCACTGAAAAGTAGCAGCTTCTATAGAGTAAACTTCTTAGATTAACATATTCATTCATTCATTATTCTGACAAACATTAGTGGAGCTTTTTTCTATTTGCCAAGTCTTAGTTTAAGGACAGAGATAAAAGAGAATACAAGACAGTCTTGTCCTGTATTGTCGTGCAATTAAGAGATAAATAAATACATACATGTGACTAGGACCAGCACCAGGAAAATAATTAATGAGGATGTGTTTAGGGAGAGCCTGGGGAGGTATTATTTTAGTTTGGTCATATGATAATTCTCAGAATCAAGATAAATTTTTATGAATTTTTAAAAAATATATTACAAGCATGTGGAAATATTTTTGTAAGAATTTATCCATATAAATGTTTTTAAAACCAAGGTGATATTAATGTCTATCAGCAATCAGAAGATAAGCAATTTAATACTCAGCACATAAATTAATGTATCAGAAAAATAAAATGTAAACTGTGAATAATCCATTACATCATAAGAGAAATATCCTTATCTTCTTATCTCAACCACATTCTTCTATAATCCTAACAATGTTGTCTGTTGCTTCCAAATCTTAACGTAGCCTGACATATTTCTCCTGTTCTAGTCCTTGACTATTTTTCAAGTCTCATTTCACATCCTTTTCTCCTGTGTTTTTTCTGTGTCTACTAAATATTTGGAATATGTGTTACCCATTTCTAAACATTAGAGGAGCAAAACATATGGTGTTCATTTCCATAAAAATGATAGAAGATAAACATGTCGTCAGATTTATACATGAAATTACAAGGGATAGTTGTGATGATGATATTATAGAGGTAAGTTGAGCAGGCTGGGGAGTCACGAGCAAGTGCTCAGAGAGACTGACAACCCCAGAAGGAAGGGAAGGTACATATAGATGTCTTTGGGGAGTCTAATTGAAGAATTAGAAGGCATTTGTGGCAAAGACTCAGAGAGAAGTGTGTTCAAGCACAGATAACACAGTACAAAGTTCCCAAGTCAGAAGAGTTGATTGTTTTACATAGAATTGAGGCCTGTATTGCTAAATCTCAGTAAACTCAATAGTTGATGTGATTAGGGGATTTGAGAGATCCATGTAGGACCCAGATCATGAAGCTCCTGGAAGGCCATGATAATGATTTTGGAATGTAGTCAGAGCACAATGGGGAACCATGGAAAGATCTTAAGCAGGTGAATGAGGTGATCAGATGCACACTTTAACAAGCTTTCGCGGCTCCTGTGTAGAGAGTGGCTTTCAAGAGATAAAGATGGGATTGGAAGAGCCAGCTGGCAGGTGATTGTAAGAGTCCAGCTGAGAGATAGTGTAGACTTGCTATAACACACAGTAGCAAATAGACAGAATTGATACTAGCATAAAAGCCTGTGAGTGACCTGTTCACGGAGACCCTTTTATCTGAGCCCTAAACAGATATTGATTGAAAAATGGAACTACAAAAGGAAAATCCTTCCTTTTCATCTGTGACAGTTGCAATGACATGAAATTTTTCTATTTACAACTATGTGTTGTGTCAAAAATCTATGCTTTAAACATCTCTAATAAGAAATCAATGATGTCAAACACTCCTTTCTGTCAATAAAAGACACACATAAACATTTATAAATATTCAATATGTGTTTGTGTTCATATAGTTAATAATCTGAATACATTGGACTATGTGCCACAGGTTAGTGTGGCAGATACTAGAAAATAGCAAATGATGGGTTTTCATTAACATAAGTTGAATAACTTTGAATTCATTTGGGAGAAAAATATAGACACTGTGATACCTCACACAGATCTCCCTAAGACCAATGCAGCTGCTGGGATCTTTGCTTGCCAAAGACATAAATAACTGAGGTGCTTATCTGGACTTGCCCAGGTCAAAGTGACATATATGTCTTGTCCAAGGTCCTGTCCCTTCCCCATTGGCACCATACACAGTGACTTGTCCATGCAGGAAACTAGCCTGTGTCTTCCTGCTTCAGTTTAGGACTGTGAAGGACATTCCTCTCTTGAATTTTCTGTCTGTTTAGCAGAGTCCCTAATTCAATGCAGGCATTCCTTTCTAATCTGTCCTGATTTCCTGACTCTCTCACAGGCATTGTTAAGAACACTCTCTAGGAAACCGATGCCAGGTGAATATCCAGCTCAGAGTCTGTCAGGAAATAGACCTAAGATTAAAAATAAGCATAACCCTGGACTGGAGTCTAGGTCAGCAATACCACACTTGCCTAACTTGTGCATTGCCCCAGGTTTGATCACCAGGACAGCCAAAACTGAAAGAACAAAGAGGAAGCTTATGTGAAAACAGTTATGAGGAACAAAACTTTCTTGTAAGGCCTCAGAGATTTGTCAGGAAATTGCTTCATTTTTCAAACTTAAAACTTGATTTAACTTAGAGATTGAAATTACTAAGGCATTTTACATAAAATATGGAATCAGTATTTTGTACACTTAATACCACCACAGAATATAATATTGATAATTTATTTGTTTATTTATTTATTTGCCTCTGCTAATTTTTTTTACCCTGGTCAAAATCACTTGATGAAAAGTGATATTTAGAGGTACTTCAATTTAGTAAGGCTTTTAAATTTTGAACCGTACTGAAATTTTTTAATTGCACTTGCATGAAATGAAACAATAGACTTGTAAAAAACATGCAGGTGACAAATATTTCTAGGAAGAAAGGGATTAAGAAATTTGCTGTGGTACTTGGTATGTTGTATGGTCTATATTTGCAGCTCCTATAAACTTACTAACCTTGTGCTCTGATTAGGTTGCAACTTTTTGAAAGGATTTTAGTCGACTTCTTGAAGTTGGAGCTAGCATCAAATTAGGAGAAGAAGATATCATTTGTTAGCTTTGTAAAAAATTTCAACCTATATCCACTAGCCTTTCTTCTATAACAGTGTCCTCTACAGAAATCCTTAATTATCAATCAACTTTACCCAAAAAGACAATGAAGCATATTCTTTTTTCTTAAAAGATTCCACTTAGTGAAATAAAAATAAAAATTGTATTTACTAGATTTAGAAACTAAATACTAGAGCAATTGTATCAGTAGTATTGTATTTAAGATATTTGAATATATTTTTGATTTTTTACTTAGGGCCCATGTGATTGAAAAGGGACAGACTTTTTTTTATCATAGCAACAACTGTCACTAATCACAAGAATCTCCATCTACACGTCAACATATGCTAGCTTTTAGGATCATTAGCAAGTACTTGTCAAAAAGTAATTCCAGGTTTTGAAAAAAGTGTCAGAAATAATTGAATTTTGCACCAATCCTGAATGAACAAAAAATGAAACTTTGACTAGTTCATAAATTTCAGTTTTGTTGATTGCGCCATCTGAAGTGTTTGATACAAGTCATTGTTGCATTTTTCCTGGAAGAAAGGTTTACTTTATGTACTGATTTTTGTATTGGAGAATTTCTTTTATGTTTTGAGTAACGTAACCGGTTTCGTATGCACTTGGAACACATCACCAGTATATAAATTTGATGCACCAGTCAATATTTTCATTAAAATTTCCTGTAATGCAGGCTCAGAACTGACAATTTATTTAACAGTATTTGTGGAGGTGTTGTATTACAGGCACAACGTTCCAGTCATCAAAAACTCTTTGCGGGAACATAGTGCAAATAGACTCACCTTAATCTAGAGTGTGATTGATGACTGGACTTTGCATTTCATTGTTGCTTTGTGTCACTAACATGAAAAATAAACACATTTCTTTCCAAAGGTCATAGAAAAAAACATATTTTTCTTGCTAAGAGAGACTTTAATAAGTATTTCTTTAAGTTTACTTATATCAGAAAATTTATGGCACAGAATTTTAGAAAAGTTACCAACAGAAAGTTCAACGATGACGCTTCATATTGAAGCTGAACTTCTTTTTTTCCTTTTACTTGGCTTTGTAGCTCTAATCTCTAAGGTTTAGAAAGGAGAAATTGTAACCAGAGCCTTTGAATGCCATCATTGCAAATCATATATGCAGCAGTAGAAAATATACTCTGGGAAATAATATTGCTGCGGGGAAAATAATATTGCGGGGAAATAATATTGCTGCACAGGCCAAAGTAATTTAACTTATCTACTTAAATTAAAATGCTAACACTTACTCATGAAAGAATGTATGTATTGCTCCATTACTAATTCTGATTTTTAAGCTGGCTAGAGGCCTTGCCTCCCACCAAATCAATGGTCAGTGTTAACAAGGATTATAGTTTGAAAATTATTTGTTAAGCAATTTAATAAAATTATTATTGTATACAAGTATAAAGTCTTTTAGAAAATCATTAATGTAATCTAGCAGACCACATTGTGTTAGGTGGCAGCTCACTTTGTTTGAAATCTACCATTATAAATTTGCATGATCTATCTTTCTTTCTTTCTTTCTTTCTTTCTTTCTTTCTTTCTTTCTTTCTTTCTTTCTTTCGGATGAATAATAAGCATTATTTCTCAAGTGAATGCACTAGAAAATATGCATAAAATCTGTGTGCTGATTAATTTAAGAGATACTAAAATAATAAGAGCATCATAAAATTTTTAAAAGTGTAAATGAAGAGGTAATATGAGAGGTGGGATTTACAAATCAAAAAAGAGAGGAGAAGCTAATTGTCATACACCTTCTATGGTATTGCATTAAAAACACAAACCACTAAAGTACAAAACAATAAAATTGGCTATATTCAGTCTTTGTTTTTATTTTTGATCTCCAGAGGTGAAAATAAAAGAAATATCTAAATGCTTGTGGGAATATTAAGAACTCCATTTAAATTATTTTTAAGTTAAATGTAATTTTTACTAATACTGCTGAGCATTAGAAATAATTAGGGTGATTTCAGCAAAGCTGAATTGTTGAATAATTGAAGGCATAAAACTAATTTTAGTGGAAGCATCATCTAAAATCAAATAATATAATCCTTATGAAAGAATGGTTAAGGATGAAGAATATCTAAAATGACATACATACATATTCCAGTTATTTAGTCCCACTAATATCATACATTTTCTTGAATAAGTATAAGTTAATTTGTATTGTATAGATTTCAAAGTTCCCTGATGAATCAATATTTATTTCTTATAAAAACTAACAACTGAATGATCTTCTCTGTAGTTCTTCACATCAATTCAACATTTTAGAAGACATTTTCAATGTCTTCTAAATCACTTTCAAATAGACAGTATATGAAAATTATAAAAATGCATATATAATGAAAATGCTCCTTCTCACCTTTTTATTACACTACTTTCCCCAGAACAACTGTTTGGTGAAATATCTTGCATATCTTTACACATTTTCTTCAAGTATCTGACACATAAGAGCTTTCCAGGTACACTAACTATTGTGTTCTTTCCTTTTATCATTAAACATTACATTTTACTGATCACTCTATGTTACTCCATGAAACTTTTAGCACAATATTCCATAATTTCTTTGATGCATTCCAACTGATATTTGAGTTTGTTTCTCTTTTTCCTTTTAAACAATCCTGAGATGAATATAATTTATATACATCATTGAACACATCTATGAAACAAATCCTACAAGTTCTGGCAAAAGGACTCATAGATTCAAAATGTAAGAAATGACTAAAAATTATCATTCAGAGAGGCCTTGCTAATTTACATTTTTACAAACTATATGTGAGAGGATCATGTTAAAAAATATAAGTCAAAATATAGTATTTTACAATTTGTGATTTTAGCAAATGTGACTAAAAAAATTAAACATAGTTATAACTTAATTTTGCATTTATGTGTTCAGTGTGATAAAGATTGTTTTATGTTCTTTTGTGTTTAACTGCCACTGCATTTTTCCTTCTGGAAGCTGGATGGTCACATCCTATACTGATTGTAAAAATGGAAACTTAAAGATATTTTAGATGTTTGTATGCAAAATGGATTAATTATGTGCAAGCATCTAATTTCCCACTAGATCCATATTCCTATTGTTAGCATAACTTAGATAACTGGTTAAGTATCCTTTTGAAATAATATAATCAGTTTTTAGTTGAGAAAGGTGAATTATAAAATAAATTTAGTCACAGCAGTGCAATCTGAAGGATCTAAGAGAAAGATATTTCAATAGCAAATGAGTAATTGTTTAACAAAATACTAATAATAAAGAAAAATATATAATGAAAAATAAAAAATTAATAGTTCTAAAATAGAGCACCATAAATATGAGATGACATTTAAATTTTTGAATGCACTGGATGCTGCAGATACCTGAATTTGATCATCATCATTGTATCTATTGTGTGTCTGTTTAGAACTCATGGAGGCTATTAAATGTAATTAGTTTCCCTTGAGGCTTTCGTAGTAAAGGTGCTTGCAGAGGTGGAGCTTCTAAATTAGAACAGATTCTCATGAATAAGGATGCCACTTACTTATTACTATTTGGAAAAAAAGAACCAGCATGTCTGAAATCTGCCTACTTCAAGTTCTGGATAAGAATAATGGTGTGGGAGAAAAAGCATAGCTAATTTTGAATAATACGCCTGAGAAACTTTTCAGCAGGATCTATTCCTGCTGAACATTTCTTTTATATATTCTGAGCTATTTATTTATTTTTTTGGACAAGTTTTACAAAGAAAGATGGGTAGAGGGTTTAAATATCAACTCATTACTGCCTCCCTCTCTTTGCAATCTATTGGACCTAACATTTTGAAGTTAGTTTTGTATATCATGAAGCATTGAAAATAAGACAGCAGTATTTTCTTTATTAGATTATATTAGAATATTGATACAAATGTTGCATGCTTATTTCATCTCTATATTTTAAATTTATATATATATTTATTTGTTATAAATATTTTATTACAATTATTCAATCAGATGAACTGAAATGTTCTAAAACATATTCCTTCTTTCTTTTGAATTTTCACCAAAATTATTTTGTAAAATATTGTAACTACTGTACAGGTGGAAGAATTCCAAGTTAAACAAAGTTTTCATTCATTTGTGTGTTCTACTATGACAACAACAAAAAATATATACCTTATTTTTGTTACCTGGTCACATTAAGAGTATGAAGAAGGGGCCAGGGATTTAGCTCAGTGGTTCTGGCACCTGCCTCACAAGCGCAAGGTCTCAAGTTCAATCTCCAGTACCAAAAAAAAAAGAGTATGAAGAAAGTTCTATTTCTCAAGTATGTTACAAAAATGCAGGAAAAGATAGAGAAAAGTAAAATACAGTGTGAATAAATAAATGGTTGTGAGAATAACTATTAGAGATGTTTCCTCATAGGGAATTATGTAATAAAGCATCTTTGATTATTTGGAATTCTTCCTAGGAAATCTTTAGAGATAATCCATAAGAAATGTATGCTACATTCTTTAATGTTCTGCTTGACTTTATTGAATTCAGGGTAGGTATGGAAATGTTTACTGTATAAATAAGCACAGAATTACATATAGATATTTTCCATATCACCAAACTCAACTAGATGCTGAACCACATGGATAAATAAAAGATCCCCTCAGATAAGAACCTAACCTCTACCATATTAAACAGCTATCATATTAAAACCTGAGTTGATCATAAGAATAGAGAAATTGATTGGAGGAATGAGGGATAATGAGTATTTCAGGAAAGGAAACATATGACAATAAGATGCCATGGCCTGTGGAGACTGATGGTATTTAATTTCAGTTCTGGCTCTGCTATTTAACAACTATGCTCCATAAGACAAGTTTCTTAACTCACATTCCTGTGTCTGTAATTCTAAAATTATTATATGTACATATCTCATGAATGTGCAAGACATGCACTGATCAAATATCCATGTTCTCCTGGTTCAACGCCTTGAAGCTGGTGTAGGCCATATGAAAAGGTCTGGGAAATGCGTTAGGTCTGAAAGGAATAAGCAACACCTCCATGCAAAAAATACAGAAGCCAGTGAGCAACTCTTCCTCTTTTTCTCTAAAATTTAAAAGGGAGGAAGCACTATCCAGAGATGAAGCTAAAGATGTTAGAAACTTAAGATCCTGTGTAATTGCATGGAACAGAATCATCTGCCACTATCTCCTTAAAAAGGCTGTATTTATGTTTATATCAAGCCCTGAGAAATGGAGACTAATACAAAAACGTAGTTAGAGTTAAATGAGGTGCTAAGTGTGAAGGCATTATCTTGGCTCAGTGCTTGGCAAACTTTTTCTGTAAATGGACAGGAAGTAAGTTCTTCAGGCTTTGCATGTCATGTGACTTTTGCCACAACTACTCAACTCTAGTACTCTTCTGTGTGAAAGTGTAATACATCCATCAAAGCAGGCACAAAGTGCATGTAAAGAATGAGCATGGCTGTGTTCTCATAAAATTATTTATAAAAACACCAATGGTGGCTTGGATTTAGTCCAAGGACCTTAATTTGGTGTCCCCCCACAAATACAATTTTTCTTATAATGTTGATGAAGATGATGAAAGGAAACGTCTTAGTTGAATTCAAATCTTTTCAGAGAGCACATAAATGTGATTGGAACTCTGTTACTTACTTTGAGAAAGACATTTATGTACATTGAATAGTTTCTATGTGGTAAGCAAGTTACAGTATTAGGCACTTTGTGTACGTAAGTGCATTTAATTTTTATAGTTTGGCATTTTTGAAGGTAACAATCTTAAGACACAAGGAGGTTAAGAGAAGAACTCAAGTTGACACTGATAATGATTTTTGTTATAGGATTAGAGTTCATAATACCTGACCCCACATACTAAGATTTTTTTATGTTTTTGTAACTGTTTCACTGACTAAGCAAGACACAGAGTTGCAATCATAAAGAAATTTTTCTCTTCTTAATTATCTCTACAAACCTAATCTGTGAGGCCATTATTTTCTTCTCATATAATAAAATATGGACAGAGAGCCCAGATAGCTTACATGTTCACTTGAAGATAATAATATATAAGATAATAATATATATTTTAAAGTCCTGTGGTCAGTTTAATCCCTGAATAATCTCAGTTCAGTACTTAATATAGCATGGCTAGTCTAATAATAAAAACTTCAAGCTTTAGTCAAAGTGAAATCTAAAAATTTAAGTTCAGGGCCACAAAGGTAGCAAATATTCATCTATAAAGGAGGAAGACAGAAGTTACTTTTTCCCTTTCTCATGATTCCCAATATTCCTTTTGATCTGGACACCCAATCCATCCAGACTGATGAGAGCTGAAGGCTAGAGGAAAAGAGTAGTAGGGACCAGGCCCATCTTACCTGGATGGCATTGTTCTGGCTATGAAAGGAATTTAAATATGCTTCCTCTTCAGATAGTATCAGCCACTGCTGGCAATGACCTCCTATTGGCAGTGACCTTTTCTCCCCTGAATTTGATTGTCCTGCTGATTCCTTCCATGTAATATTGGGCAGAATCCTAAATCACTCTATGTGTTTCTTTCTCTGTTAAACATGGTACTTACAGATCATCAGATTTTTTCCCATGTTCTTTGTATTTCTTTAAAGCATTTTTCATTTGCTTTTATGGGAGGTCAGTGTATCTCTCATTCTCTATAATTCTTTCCAGCCTCCAACTCCAGGCTATTTTCCACTTTGCAAGATTTGTAAAAGCTATGATAAACTACCTCATCAGTTGTCCCTGCCCATTTGGTCAAACACCTCCCTATGGAATGGAGGAGAAATTAGTGTCTATTATCCTAATGCATCTATAGACATTTTAACAGTTTTATGTAAACATCTAGAAGTACTCTATTTTGCCTTAAGACACTTGCATAGTTATGAATCAAAAATGAATACTCCAGAATTGTGCAGGATTCTTATGAATCAGAAGAGAGTTGGAGGTCAATAAGTTCATTCCCTAACTGACCCAATGAATATTTACTCAGTGCCTACTATGTTTATAGGGTTGGAAACCTGAAGCTGTAACAAAATACTACCACTTTAAAAGTCCTATTTTCATTGTATGGTTATATCTTAGGGTTCTCCTGATGTTTTAAACAAATTTTTCTGCCTTGGAGAGCAAGATCAATATTGACACACAATAGAATGGAATTACAGAATTCAAAAGTTGGTGACACCCTTTTGCCTTGTTGGACCCCTGGAAGGAACATGGGTCCCCAGCAGCTCTACGGGAGCCACCCAAGGAAGTTGGGTCAGGGGTCTCTTTCTTGCTGTGTCTGCTCAAACCTACAGGGTCTGATCTGCAAACCATCAGTGTTTCCATCAGTACATGAAGGATATTGACTTCCACAAGTCAAACTTAGGGGTCTTCCTTCAATGGATTATCCACGACAACCACTCAATGAGAGAGACCATGCTGACTCTTTGTACATAAAATAAAAAATGTTAAAAGCTTTCAAGAAACGGTTGATGACAAAGCTTACATTTTCTTTGATCACTTTCTCCTTAGATTGTCCATCCTTAGCTTTCCTAATAGTTCTTTTAAAAAACATCTGTAGAAGACACATGTTGTTATTCTAATTATACGTTAAGTACATATACTGAGTCTCTGTCTTAGAGATCAGTCTTACCACTAAATGTGAAAACTACACATCGTGCATTTCTGAGAGGTTACACACACCTGGGACTGTTGCTGGCATCCTTGCATGGTATCTGTTTAGGTCCGGTTTCTTATTCCTGGCTTCCTTGACTTTCATCAATACAGCATTTGTCACTTCTAAACACACCAAAATGGTGGTATTTGGGGCATAAATACCTTTTTAATTGAATAACTGGAATTACAGGAGGTAAGGAAAATTCACAGGATGTTGAAAAGTAGAATATGATAGTAGTGGCTATCCATCAGTTTAATATGCCATGTAAGAATAGGGATGGGGGAATGTAAAAATAGTCTTGATACAATTGTATAGAAAGTAGAGTCACACAAATGTAGGAGTCTGTCAATAGCAAGTATAGCTGACCATTGAAGGGAAAAGTGCCCTGTATTTCTAGAGGGAATATAAATTGGTAAAATCTCTTTAGAGAACAATTTGGCAATTTTTAGTGAAGGCAAAAAAGGGCTGAGTCAGTGGTGGTGAATTTCTGTCTTATGTACATCATAAAGACATGCTCCAATGTGTGCACACAGGGATTCGTAAAATACCAGTATTAGTCATGACTGAAAACTAAAGCAACAAAAATAAAACTTGAGACCAGCCTAATGTTCATAATAGAACAGACTATAAAATGTTATATATTTATCCACTAGGGTACTATACAGGAATGAAAACAAATAAACCACATTTTAGTAATACAACATGAATGAATTTTAAAAATAAAATTTTGAATGAAACTGCAAATTGTAGAATTTTTGAAGTTCAAAATAAGCAGAAAGGTGCTCTATATTTTTAGATAGACATGCACATATAAAAATTATGATATAATGAAACTGGATGATATAATGAAACTCTGGAAACCACATGTAAAACTAGAAAAATAGTAAGGTGCAGAGGGAGTGAGTTGGAAGGCATTTGGCAAATGAAGAAGGGGTAGAATTAGCTACAGCTTTATGTTATTTGTAATTTTTAACTGTGAACTATGTGACACTATTACTATATTACTATGAAGAAGAACATGGAAATCATTGGGGCTAAATTCAGAATAGTAGAGAGGAACAAGAATGTGATTGGTTAGAGAAAATATAAAGTAGGCTACAATAATATTTATAGCATTTATTTAGTAATATGAAAGGCAAATATGTTTTTATTATTCTATAGACTTTTGCACATCTGAAACATAATTTTTTAAAATAAACTCATCTTTCAAAATTATTGTTTCTGCTAAAGAACAACCCAAATTTGAAAGTCAACTGTATACTGACTTTTCATTCTTTGTAATTGCAATATAATGAACTCAATTTATATCAGGAAAGCTTGGATGATTCTAATTGTGGGAAAAGTAAATTACCTGGAATCATGAAAATACAGAAAAGAAAAATAAATCATATTTTGAGATTATTTCACTTTGTTTATATATTCTTCAATGTCCTTAACATTCCTGACTTTGATATATTTTTAAACATGTTTCCCAGTACTAAACCCATTATTTAAGATATTACCTTGCAATGAGAGTACTTGAATTTCTGCATTAATCTATTTATAATAGCAATGACCTCATATTCTATTTATGTAAATATAGCTTCTATTTTACAACTTTCTGAGCAAAAATAATATATTTCACCTTAAAACAATAAATCTAAAGTAATAAAAATAAGGAATAGTTTTTATTTCTCCTTTTAGAGTTCAATTTACAAAGGCCAGTTTTTTTCCTCAAATGTTGATTTCCTTATCTTCAGAAGGGATAGAGGCTAATGCAAAAAGAGTATTGTGAGAAGTTCATCAAATAAAATAATAAGATTAAATTAAACTGGTCAATGCACATACAAACAACTCAATATTAGTGTCTGGAACAAAATAAATGTCCAAAAATCAACCATTCTATCTTACCATTAAAAATAAAATTATATATCCCTACAATTGTACCCATTCTGGAAATTCTTACAAAGTTATTAGATTTTCATTAGAACTCTTCCATATAGAGTTATGATTTTATGAATGACAGACCATAATATACTTGCATAAGTATGTGAATATCCAAGATATATTTAAATATTTTAGCAATAAAATATCTACTATGAACTAATATTTAAAAACTTTTGTCAATGTCTTACAAAACGAACTTTTTAAAAAACAAAACTTTCAAAACAAAACAAAAGCCAACTTAACTGACGGTTTCACAAATTGTATTGTTATACGTTCATTTTTCATATATCTATAATCTATTTGTGTTTTATGACATAAAAACTATTTTTCACATACATGAAGGGTTAACCTCAGCCTTGTTCTGAAGATTACACGTGAGGTGCTGGGACAGAACATCCTGAGGTAAGTGGAAACTCCTTGTGAGCTTGCCCTGATCTCAAGGATGGTCTCCTTCTTACCTATCTAGAAGACACAGATGTTTGTTCCCCCAAGCATTTGGCCAGTTCTTGGGAGACACAAACTCCCTGCCTCCATTCCCACACACAATTGGGACACTGCCACTTTTGTCTACAATGCTATTTAAGGGGTCTCACTGGTAGGGGGAGTTTGTAGTTTCATCTGAAGCTTTGCCCCAACCCTTCCCAGTTGGAACCCTGAAAGCTGTACAACAGGACTTCCAGCATTGGAATTGGAATTTCAGGTGTTGAAGCTCTTCTGATCTGGTGACATAATTTTCTTTCTCTACTTTCTCTTTTTTCTGTGTAATCATGTATGTGACAACAGTTTATTAAACTTTGCTTTATTGCTTTTACTTCTGTGTTGGGTACTAACACCCTTAAGTGTTAGGGTGTGCTTTTATGGTTTGCAAATCTGAACCTCTAAATTAAGCAGCTGACACAGACTGTATCATATCAAGGCCACAATGTATAAGCATAAATGTAAGTATACATTAAATATGATATGTATAAAATAGACATATTTATACAAATATGTTTATTATATATACATATATGAAAGTCTAAATATTAAAACAATAATATAAATTAGGAACAGATTATTTTATGAGAAATTTTGAAATGTTATTTCTTTAAATAATATTTATCTTTACAATTATTTTATATGAAACTTCTAAGGTCAAGTGTTACATAAAATGAATTAAACATTAATAATGTTTCTCAGGTGCTGTAATTAATGAGATGAGTTTCATTTGTTGTTAAAGAAAAAAAGAAGAGCAAAAAGAAAGTTAGGCCTATATACTAAGCTTTCATTTAAAAATTATTTGACAGGAACTCTTTAAAAAATTAAAAATGAGAAATTATTTTCTCTTCCATTGTACTCTTATTGAGTAAGTGTGTTACACTTAATGTTTGTATGTTATGATAAATCAAACCTAATACTTTGGGTTAAAATGAAGTCATTAAGTGGTTTACATTATAAGACACTATAAGGAGAAAAACAAAAAAAACAAAAAAATTTAACTTGTAACCTGCTGAGAGCACATTTTAACCCAGGCTCAGGAATGTATTTCTTTTGTCTGGGCAAGCAGATAGAGTGCTATCTTTGTTCTCAGCATATAGTTAGCTTGTTTTGTTGAAATCCAGTCATATGTTGGATGTTCTGACCCCCTGCCATAGTGAATTCCACAGGCAAGAGCTCCATGCTATGAAAAGTTGTATTCAACTAGAGGGATTCGTGAAGAAAGTGAAAATCTCTCAAATTACTCTCCAAATGCGCTAAGCCCTAGCCATCTCCACTCCAGTGTTGTTTGCCTCTGCTTTACATTTCTGGACTAGTTGAGCCCGAGTGAGTTGGTTGCCTCCCCCTATGGCAATATTTCTTTTTCAAAGGACAGCTGCTATGGTTGTATAATTTTGTGCAAGGAGTGGGAGGCTTGACCAAGCTGTGCTGAAAGGATAACAAGCACAAAAAATAAGAGAAAACCTTTGACAAACTCTAAGCAGAATTGGAAGAAAATGTTCTTTCCACATTGAAAATGCCTTGTATTTTTAAAAATGGTCAAGCGCACTGCCTGGACACTTAACCACTTTTCTGACATTTGATTTGATCTCTCAGTCTTGTAGTGAGCATGTGGAGAACAGAAGTATGTAGACAGATAGAATGGGTACAAAATCAAGAAATATAGGAATGGACTGAAACTCCAAGTTAATTTACTGTCACACAGAGGATGGTATCAATAGTTGGTAGCATGTCCTTATACTCTGACACACTCTCATCCATTTGGGGAATCTCCTCACTATTTGCTTTCTCTTGCATTAGGCAATTTCCTTCACATAGTATTTCAAAAGAGGAAATTCTAGGTGTAAGCAAAGGTTTGGCCCTAAATCACTAAACTATTCTTGATAAGTAGTGAAATTCTATCTGGCTAAAGGTAGTATTGGATAAATTTAAAGATAGTGGAATAATCATGTTCAAAGAATTATTCCTCAATAACAAATTTGTTTATATATGAGTCACTGCCTGTCAGGAACTTCAATGGGTGATTTTGCTTACATTATCTCAAAAAGTTCTTTGGCTATGTATGCTAGTTGACTAACCAACTTACCTGTTTTTCCTACTGAAGAATGTCTAGTTTTGTTCAAGTTCTCACTATTTCCACCTAAATTCCAGGTTCTGTTGCCTCTATTCATGGTCACAGGATACAATTCTGGCCAATAACACCAAAGAGAAAGTCTAAGGGGAGAATTCATTTTGGATATCTATCTTCAGGACTCAAAATGGAAAATTCCTGGACAAATGAGGGTTTTTGTTCTTTGTCCTTAGCTGTTTTGTAATCCCAATACAGCACTATGATAGTGATAGAAGGACAAAGACTAGCCTTTTTTTTTTTTTTTTACCAAATCACACGATAGGGAGTTTAGAATAAAAATATAAACTAAATTTGAATGTTGGATGGCATTTTGGGACAGTACAATTTGCCCTAAACTCTCTACCTCCATTATGTTTTTAATGAAAAATTGAATTTTATTTTTTAAGTAATTTTTTTCAAGCTTCTACTGCTTTCAGTTTAATGCAGTCATTCCCTATGCACATATCATGACAGCTCTCTCAACTATGTGGTAAGATCCCAGAACTAAACTGTAGGAAGAGAAGTTAGGATTTTGAGCTCAGTTTAAAATTAAACTTCATTTTTTTTTTAGTTATTTGTTAATTGTCTTATACAGCTAACATTTTTTCTAATGGTATAAGTGGAGGAGAATCAGCCATTAAATTTTTAGTTTCCCAAAGCCTAAATGATAGCTAGATTCCACAATCTAAGATTCCAACACTCTTTCTTTCTTTCTTTTTTTGGTACCAGGGATCGAATTTGGGTCTTTGCGCTTGTGCAGCAGGCAGTGAAACCACTGAGCTAAATCCCCCACCCTCCAACACTCTTGACATGCTAGATTTCCTGTATCAAGCTTTTCACCATTGGTCAAATTTATATTCAGTTAATTAATGGTTCGATGAGTCCATTGCAACTCCAAGTTGAGATATTGAGTAGGTGATTGGGCATATTAACTTGGAATTCAGAAGACATATATGTGCTATGTGATTTACTCATAAGTGGCACAGATAATATTTTAAATCAAAAGACTGAATAATAATACTACAAAGAAGAAGAGAGTAGCTAGCAAACAGAAGGGAATTAGTCACTGAAGTGTAGTTTTCCATAATAATATTGGTGAGAAAATAATACTGTTGAGAAAAGGAATGAGTATTGCACTATGCAGCAAAATAATGTATGAACCTATATGATCCATGGTAAAAAATACTGTTAATTTGTCAAGTAAGCTAAAATGTTTAACTATTGGTTTTAGACACATGAAGACTTCTGATAGGGTGACTGTCCACTCTAATGTACATTTGGCACTCTCAGTTTGTACTTATTGTCTTGGTTTAACTAACAGCAATGTCATCTTTCATCTTTTCATGTCATAGTTTAGAAAATAGATGATTTTACCATCCTATTAATTGGTCATATTTACAAGGCAAGTTTCAGTGGAATTTTGCAATTAATAATATGACTTCAGAGTATGTAAAAACAAAGAAAGAAAAAGTAGGAGATGGCAAAGGAGAAAAAAAAAATCTTTTTCTGCCAATGTAAACAAAGAACTGGGATGAAAATGGGAATGAACATAAAACAATGCAATTGGGTACCAAAGGAATTGTGTATAGTGAAAAATGATCGACGTAGGAGACAAAAGAAAAAAGTTCTGAATTTATTGAGAAGAAATTGAGTGGGGCATGCCTCGGTGGCATTGTACATGCCTCCCAAGTGCAAGGTCCTTAGTTTGATCCATGGTACCAAAAAAAAAAAAAATATTGAGAAGGAATTGTTCTTGTGTTTGGTGGAGGGATCAGTTTTGAATAAAGCCTTGGATACCATTCTCCAAGGGTTTCTTCCTTTTGTAGATGTTTTGTGAGTGAGGAACTGGTTTGCCCTGTGGTCTGGGCTGCATTTCAAGAATATTTGTGGCCATACCATCAATAAGTGCATGCAGATCCTGGGGAGCAACTGTGTGGACAAGAGCAGCATGGCTACAGTTGGATCCCAGCCATGGCCCTGGCCTGAACCAAAAGGCTGGGGCACACCCACCCAAGCCAAAGGCCCACCCAGAAAAGAACTTCACAGACACAAAAGTTTCAGCTAGAAGCCTGCTATACCATCCACCACAGCCAAGGGCCCACCTGGAAAAAAGCTACAGAGGCACACAAGCAACAGCCAGAGGCTCACCTCGATACCATTGATAAGTGCATGGAGAACCTAGTCAGAACTCTGAGTAGACAACAGGAACTGGGGTGCACAGCCACCATCTAAAGCCCCTTCCAGAAAACAGCTACATAGGGGGCCCAGCAAGAGGCATGCCTAGATATCATCACAATTGTGCACAGGTCCCAATCAGAAGCCCACTCAAAAACAGGTCAGCTCAGGGATCCAGAAGGCCACCATTTGGAACCCAGAACTGGTGTACTGGTGAGCAGCAGAGCAAAGGCTGCTTAGTGGCCTGCTGAGAATTCAAGACCACTGGGTGAGCAAAAAGTCACCTCAACAAAGGCACAGAAGGCTACGTCTGTTGAAATGAAAAGACGTGTAAACAACTTTCAAAAAAAGACTTCCAGATCACTTAAGGCAAACCCAAAGGGAAACGAGATGGAACAATCTGATACTCAGATACCTGGACTCCCTGAACTGGCAATGAAAGAGGACCTGGAAAAAAATGAAATCAGAAATAATTTCTCAGATAAAAGCAGAGATTGTCCCCATAGTGCAAGACATGATTAATAAATCTATAGTGGGCACAGATAAAAAAATAGAGGAGCTGAGGAACATGATGGAATCACAACATAAGAAACAAATGGAATCCATAAAACAGATGCAAACAGACTTCCAGGAGATTAAAAACTCCATTGAAAGTTTAAGCAGCAGAAAGAGCCAATGCAAGGACAGAATTTCAGATACAGAAGATAAGATTGCAATTAGTGACCAGGAAAAGAAAAGTTTCTTAAAAATAATAAGTGACCATGAGAATTTAATCCAGCAGTTGCTAGACAATGCAAAGAAGAATAACATAAGACTGATCAGAGTCAATGAAGAAACAGGAGGGCGTGCAGACAACATAAAAAACTATTCACAGAAGTAATGGCAGAAAACTTCCTAAGCAGGGGAAAAGAAATTGACCTACAGATAAGTGAGGCATATAGTACTCCAACGAGCCCTGATCAAAAAAAAAAAATCTACACATAGGCATATAACAGTTAAGATTACAGAAACCCAACAGAAGAACAAAATGCTACAAGCAGTTAGAGAAAAGAAACAAATCACATACAAAGAAAAGCCCATCAGAATGACAGCAGACTTATCAACACAAGCCCACAAGGCAAGAAGAGTATGGAGTGACATATTTCAAGCCATAAAGGAAAACAACCTTCAACCCAGATTGACGTACCCTGCAAAACTATCTTTCAAAATTGATGGAGAAATAAGATACTTTCATGACAAAGAGCACTCTAGGAAATTCATGAATACCAAACCAGCACTCCAAAAAATTTTAAACAATATCTTAGGAAAAGACAACGAGTATTACAATCCCAGGAAGCCCAGCAGAATGAATCCATCAGGCACCACAAGAAATTAAACGCAAAGAGGGAGAATCCAAAAAAAGAAAAAACTGTGACAAGGTCAAGTCAATACATATAATTGACAACCATCGATGTTAATGGTTTCAATTAACCAATCAAACCAAATAGACTGGCACAATGAGTGAAGAAGCAAGGTCCAACAAAAAGCTGCATATGAGAAACACACTTAATTCAAAAAGCAACTCACAGACTGAAAGTCAAAGTGTGGAAAATAATACTCCATGCTAGTGGAACCCCCCCAAAAGGAGGCATAGCTATCCTGTTTGCAGATCAAGTGGATTTCAAACCAACACTGATTAAAAGAGACAAAGAAGGACACTATGTCCTTGTAAAGGGACCAATCCAAGAGGAAGAGATGACAAACATAAAAATATATGTACTAAACACTACTGCAACCAACTATATAAAACAAATACTAATGGACATGAAAAATTATATAAACACTAATACAATAGTAGTAGGGGACCTCAATACCCCACTGTCACAAACAGATCAACTAGAAAAATAATAAGCAATGAAATACTAGAACTCAATCAAATTCTTGAACACATGAATTTAACAGATGCTTACAGAGTGCTCTATGCCACAAAATTAGAATACACATTCTTTTCAGCTGCACACAGATCATTCTCCAAAATAGACCACATACTTGCTCATAGAACATGTTCAAATAGGTGCAAAGGAGCTGAAGTAATCCCCTGTATATTATCAGACCATAGTGCAATGAAATTGGAGATGAATAGCAAAAGATACCACAAGAATTTCACACATGGAAATTGAACAACACACTACTGAATAAACAATGGGTCACAGAGGAAATTAAAGAAGAAATCAGACAGTTCCTACAATTGAATGACAATGACAATACAACATATCAGAGTCAATGGGATACAATGAAAGCAGTCTTCTGAGGGAAATTCATAGCAGTGAATGCTCATATTAGGAAAACAGAGTGAGCCCAATTAAACAGCCTGATACTCAACCTCAAGGTCCTAGAAAAAGAAGAGCGGGACAAACCCAAAGCTCATCCAAGGGTGGAAATTATAAAGGTCAGAGGGGAAATCAATGCAATGGAGACTAAGAGAATGATACAAAAAATCGATGAAGACAAGAGTTGGTTCTTTGAAAGAATAAATGAAATTGACAAACTCTTGGCCACCAACCTTGTCAAAAAAAAGGAAAGAAAAGGCCCAAATCAATACATTTAGGAATGAAAAGGGTGAAATTACAATGGACCCAGCAGAAATCCAGAGGATCATCAATACCTACTTTGAGAACCTATATGCCAATAAGATGGAAAACACAGAAAATATGGACAGATTCCTAGATATGTGTGAATGACCAAAGTTGAATGAAGAAGACCTAAAATTTCTAAACAACTCAATACCAGAGAGTGAAATTGAAAAAGTAATTAAAAACTTGCCAATTAAGAAAAGCCTAGGTCCTGATGGCTTCACTGCTAATTCTACAAGACATTTGGAGAGTAACTACTGCCACTACTATTTAAATTCTTCAATGAAATTGAAAGAGAAGTAATAATCCCAAATTCGTTGATGGAAGCAAGCATCACTTTGATATCCAGAGCAGAGAAAGACCAAACTGAAAAAGAGAACTATAGGCCAGTCCCACTAATGAACATAGATGCAAAAATCCTTCATAAGATACTGGCAAATAGAATGCAGAAGATCATCAAGAAGATAATACACCCTGACCAAGTGGGATTCATCCCAGGGATGCAGGGATGGTTCAACATACACATATCAATAAATGTAATATGCTATATCAATAGAGCCAGGGACAATAATC
>NW_004624750.1:24745870-24786197 GCF_000247695.1 Heterocephalus glaber | reverse complement strand
CCCCTCAATCCCTCCCTATTTACAAAGACTTTGTTTCCATTTTTTCATTTTCTCATATTAATTCCATTCCCTTCCTTCATTTCCCCTACCCCTCCCACTTCCCCCTCTCCTTTGCCCTTTTTTTGCTTATGTTTTCTAATGAAAGATTTGAGCTACCTCCATGAACATTAAGTGAACATTAAAATCTGTTTAAAAACAGATTAAATAATTTAAAAGGTATTTACTTTCAAAAAATTGTTTCATTGGTTTTGAATTATAAATACTGATGTACTCAGGTCTACAACAGTCAGTGATCCTTCATACAAAAACACTGAAAGTCTAATTTTTAGTGTTCACAGCTTTTTATGTTGTACATATTTCCACCATTGCCAATTTAAGCTTCCTGTGTGAGACCACCGAGAACAATTTGGAAAGAGCATAAGTGGATCTTTCGAGCTGGTTCAAGCCACTGAAGAACATTTAAAACCATTTAAATGTTCAAGCCATCTTCATGCATATACTATCAATCTGTTTTTTAATACCTTTGTGTAGAAAATATTTCAAGGGGCTTATATAATACCCAATAAAATTAGATAAAATAAAATCAAGCAGCAGTAAAATGGTACATAATATGTGAATAAGGACAGTCTGATAAATCTGTAAGTGAGGTTAGTATGGTGGTCATAACTTAAAAGCATGAAACTCTATTTTTATATTAGAACTTGTTCTAGATTTTCAAATAACAATGTAGCCATATTTTGTTTTAGGAGCCAGAGGTTCCTTCCAATAAAAATGAACTTGTTGCTCATGATCCTCTCATCAAAGAGAAACCTTTTTCTCAGAGTCATAATAAGAGAGGACTTTGCATAGTGTTTTCACCTACATTCTAGATCATAATGCAGTATACTCAACAATGTTCTTTCTTGCAGATGCCATTGGCAATTAACACAACTGCAAATGTAAGAAAGATGAGGTAAGATTGTACATTCAGTTACAACATTTCATATAATCTGATTTAATTTTATATTCTTGTCTGTGATTGAAAGGACACATTTTCCAAGACCAAGAATTGTACTGAGTTGAAAAGTAGTCTCCCTGAGAAATGCCTGAAATAATACAGCTAAAAATAGTGTTGTATGGTTTAATAATTAGCTGAACTTGGAGATAAGATTGTCATGTTCACAGGAAAACAGAGGCACCCAAGAAGGATACATTGTCTGAATTAAATGCCTTTATTTCTAATGAGAAGTGCACCAGATTTATGCATTGGACCAAGAGTCAAATTTTCTACTGAAAAAATAATTATACCTATTTTAAATTCAGGTGTGCCTCACTCTTAACATTTTTAACATTCTTTGTGTTGTATAATTCTTTTCCACACTTTGATGCAGTAAGCTTTTTCTCAAGTATTTGGTAATTTTAGACTGTGCTTTCATCATTGTAGTTCAGAATCAGTGTATGCACCAGTTTGGAGGTAAGTGCTAAGCACATTGGTGGTTTAAATTCAATTTAGATGCTGTTGGTTACTGGGTAAATGGTGTATATCACTGTAGTTTTGGAGTTCAGGATTTCTTATTGGATTGCTTTATGGGTATGCATATTCATATCAGAGATTTCCTTTGCCTTAAAATTGATGTAAACTCCTACATTTATTGCCTCTGTTTCTAAAATATCCTTTGGGAATATGTGTTAGCATTTAACCAAATAAATACATTACCTTTGGAGAGTTATTTAGATACATGTAAGATGAAAAATTTTCAAAATTCCTTTTAAAATGTTCAAAAATATCTGAATATCTTCATATAAGCTTTCACATAATTCATAAAATTTGATCTATCATTTGTTTTATTTTCCTGCTTTGATGACTGCTTTTTCTTTCTGTTATATTTAGTTATTATGAATAATAGAAAATGATTATTTTTTACATTTTCATTAATTTTGTAGCTGGTTCCCTCCCAAACTAATTCCAATAATATTTCAGTATACTGGGTATTTTTGGTAAGTAGTTAAGTAACAGTAAGTTTTGATTTCTTTTTTTCTAGTATGTATGCTTTATTTTGTTTTCTTAAATATTTAAATTACCTTCTAATTATTGAAAGTAATAACACTATACAATAGTAGTAACAATCTAATAATGGATAAATAACTGTCCTTATCTTAAATCTGATTTAATCAAATAGTTTTTAAATGTTCTCGTATAAGGCATAAAAATTTTTAATTCCTTTTTAAAAAATACACAATCCAGATAAATGTAGACCCACAACTATGTAGAATTTTAAAATGATATAGAAATTGTTAAATTCTATGTAGTCCAGGACATAAATTTTAAGAATGTTGGCAAATGAAAAAGGAAATCTAAGATAATTTATGATTTTGACGACTATAAAAGAATATAGGTAACTTTTCTCACCTCAAGAATTTTCTCAGTTCCACAGATGTCACATAGTCAATGAACAAAAAAAATAAATAATTCAACAAGGGCTCAAAGATCTTGATGAAAGGAAGAAGAAGACCTTGTGAGGAGAGTTATATTTTTTGGAATTAGTTTATGCAATTTTGGAGACTGAAAGGTTGAAAATCTATAGAGCTGATCTGCGGGCTGGAAATCCAGGGAAGGGCCAGTATTAGAGTTTGAATCTCCAGGAAGTCTGGAATCAGAGGTCCTTTGCCAGAGGTCCTTTGTCAGGGGTCCTCAGACTTTTTGTCTTCTGGGATTCAACTGATGGGATAGGGTCCACTTACATTACGGAGAAATGATTAGCTTTCATAAAGACAACTAATTGAAATATAAATCTCATCTGAACAGTATCTTCTTTTTTATTTTTGAATAATATCTTCTTAACGATATCTAGCCTAATATTGGACAAAATAATTAGGCTATGTGTTTTAAACAAATTAACACTTAAAATTAACCTTTAAAGACATATAGAGAATAAACCTGTAAAACTAGTTGCAGTTACCTCAAAAAACATTGAGCTCTAAAAGCTATTGTAAACTTAATAGGCCATTGCAGACACTGATTTCATAAAAATGTCCATCCTTTCCAGAGAACTACATGTGTCTGTTTAAAATTTTCTGTGACCAGAAGACTCAGCACTCTCCCTCATAATTTAACCTACTTTGACATAGCTTGAACTACTTTCTCTTAACACAAACCTCACCATCTCAACTTAGTACTTTTCCCAAGGTTCTGCTCCAGTGAGTTCATCTCTGTCTTTTGCCTGTCACTTTAGCCAATTAATAGCACACTTTAAATGTGGATAGTGATAAAATTATAATTTTCCCTAATTTATATTATTTTATCAATGAAGACTAGTAAATAATGACTAAAGGGTAAGATAAAAATGACATAAAGGATTGCAAATCTGCCCTGGGAGAGTAGTATTCTTCTAAGGTGCAGCCTTTTAAATTCATGGCAATTCTTAATTTTGAGAAGCTCCGTTATAGAAACAAAAAATCTGAACCAATTAACCGAAAGACATATTTTTGCAAAATCATCAAACACTAATTGGTAAAGAATTGGTTTATTACTCAACTTTGTCAATGAAATTATGGTTGTGAAGTTCAGCTGAGAATGGCTACAGTTCAGAACTCTCTCCTATCCTTTGCTTTCTCTAATCCCTTGCTCATTTTCTTGTAGGAAATGGCTTACCTACAAGAGGTAGGTAAGAGTACTCAGGATCATGGCTCCCTGAAGATTCTTGGAGGACCACCTGTTGTCCTCTGACAAGGTCAAGGACAGACGGGTTTATCTGAACCAGCTGACAAAGCCGGTCGCAGACCTTTCAATTTCCCCTTCTCTGTGTCCTGAGTAATTAGCTCATATTAGAACTCTCTGTCCCCTTGAAGCTAGCTAGATAAACATTACCTGTTGAGTTCACTGCCTGAGAATCTCCTGTTTTTAAAAAAAATCTCAAATGTCAGCCTTCCTTCCTATGAAAATCTGTGACCAAACATATATGAAGACACTCGGAGCTTCACAATAGATGAGTAAAGTAAGTTTTTCAATTGTTATTTTGTTTTCTTTGATAATTGTTTCAAGATTACATGGAACCACAAAAATCATAAGCACAAGTAAAAATCTGTTTTATCAATATAGTGATGTTTAAGAAAGTATGTGCTAACATCTAAGGGAACTTTTGAAATATGTGTTTGCCAGGGACATTTTACATTCCAAGAAGTAAATGTTGAGATTTTTGTCTTCAATTCAAAATGTAGAAATTTATAGCATTAATTTCATCCATAAAACCAAAGAAGCAGTTGGTCAAACTGCAAATTCACAGCCTTTTTTGAAACTATCACAGTTGAAGTATCAGAGAAACCAACATATATGAAATAAAGACAAAGCTTCCAAGAGAGTGCTTAAATCCTTGGAATAAAGTAACTAGAGTTCAATTAACATACTTAAAATTTTCCAAGGGCAAGTGTAGGGGAATGAAACAATATAGACTTGTGGAGGTTGCAGATATAAGGGGAAATTACTCACTCTGGTGTCTCTTCTCCCTAGACCTCAATGGATGGTTACAAAGAAGTTTAGCAAGAATTCTAACAAATGCTCTTCATGACACAGGGTGTGAAAGAACAAACAGTGCAGAGAGCTTCCACTTGAGAAATACCCAATGGAACTGAGGTCAAAACCTCCACAGAGTCTCCACTAGAACATGAGGTGGGGCTGCCCAAGAACACAGAAATGTAAAGCTACTCATGTGCAACACCAGCCTGGAAGAACTATGGACATGAGGTACTAACTTGTAAAAGCTGTTGTATGGGATAAACCTGGAAAATCCATGAAGATAAAGCTGTCTAACTTGTTGGGGCCTAATCCAAACTTCAGTGTGTACAAGATTTGGGACATGGAGTCAAGGGAGATTACTTTGGAGCCCTAGACTTAATGTTTTTACCCTACTGAGTTTTGTACTTAGTTGGAGTATCTCCCCCTTTCTTCCTGCCTAATTTTTTTTTTGGAATAGGAATATTTATCTTATGTCTGTTGAAAATTATTGTATTTTGAAAACATATAACTCTCATGGATGGAAAGAAATTTGGCTCAAGATAAATCTAGTCTTGAGTTTCACTCATATCTAATTTAGATGAGATTATGAGTTTTGAACTTTTGAGTTGGTGGTGGAAGGAGTAAAGAGAATAGTAACCATTGAGATGGAATGAATATATTTTATATGTAAGAAGGACATTACTTTTGGGGGATCGGAAGAAAAGCTATTGTTTGAATATTTGTCCTTTTACAAATTCATGTTGAAATTTAATTGTAGTCATAACAATATTAAGAAGTAGGACTTTTACAGGGCGATTAGACCATAAGAACTTTGCCTCCATTAATGAGTTAGTGCAATTATCAGCAGAGAAGGTTCTTTACAATAACATAGGTTTGTCCCTCTCCTGTTCTCCCTTGCCCTCTCTTTGCTCTCTGCCATGGGATGAGGCAGCAAGACAGCCATTGTCAGATGCCAGCCCTTAATCTTAGATTTCCTAGTCTGTAGACCCAGGAGTCATTAAATTTTTGTTTAGTATAAACTAAATTACTCAAGGTATTGTATTTTTTTTTTTTTTTTTTTTTTTTTGGTACTGGGGATCAAACGCGGATCCTTTTGCTTGCAAGGCAGGTGGTGGAACCACTGAGCTAAATCCCTGGCCCAAGATATTGTATTTTATTATAACAACACAAAACAAAGTAAGAGCGTATACAAGATCAACATGTAGCATAGACAATTTTATTTCAAAATACTACCAAAACTTTGGTATTTAAAAAGTTACCTTTTATCATGAAAAAAATGAAATATTTGGATATAAGTTTAACAAAATTTTTGCAGGGTCTGTACAATGAAAACATTGAAACATTGATGGAAGAAGACAAAGAGTTCCTAAATAAAGAAATTTAGTGTTTTCATAAGTTACAGGCTCAATATTGTTATAATGTCAATGACAGTCTAATCAAAATTGCTGCTTGATGTTATTGTAAATATTGACAGAATGATTCTAAAAATCTATATGGAAAAGCAAAGGAAAAAGAATAGCAAAAACAATTTGACAGACAAGAACACAGTTGAATGACTGAAATTTTTTGATTTAAAGACTATAATGCCACAGTAATCAAGACTTGTGCTATTAATGAAAAGCTGAGATTCAGATTAATGAAACAGAATAGAGCTATCTGAAATTAACTCAAATGGATATTTTTAACCTTTTATTTATTTGTTCATTTATTTATTTTTTGCTTAAATTCTTTTATTGGCACACTTTAGGTATACAATACATTTACATTTATCATTGGGTGCTTGTACCTGTACATGATGTATCTTGGTTCTTATTTTTTCCCCATTCCCTGGGCTCCCTTCACCCCCTCCCACCCTTCCCTATTTACAAAGATTTTGTTTCCATTTTTTTCTTTTCTCATAATTTTTCCTTTCCCTTCTTTCCTTTCCCTTTCCCCTCCCACTTCCCCTACCAAGTGTAAATAAGGATTTAAATGATTAAAATGAATAACTGATAATTTGAAATATTTAACCTTTTAAAAAGTGACAAAAAGGAAAATTGATGGAGGGAATATATACCAACTGGGACAAAAATTATATCCATACACAAAAATTTAAACTTAACCCCCAATTAGTACCTTACACAAAAATGAACATAAACCTACACATTAAATGTGAAAATATAAAATTTCTGTAATAAAAGATAGGATAAAATGTTTGTTATATTGTGTTAGGCAAAAAAGAGTTATAAGACACAAATATATCAATAAATCATATTTTTGTCAAGTGGGCTATAAATTTGAGTAGCATTTCATTAATGAATGTTAATAAAGCATATGAAAAAGGACACATTATTAATAGGAAAATTAAAATAGAGTCACAATGAGATATTATTACCCAATATTAGAATATAAAAAAATAAAAACAAAAAAGTAACATGATTATTATGGCTTGTGTCTAGATGTCCCCCCAAAGCCTCATACACTCATAGGTGGGGCTTTTTGGAAATGGGTGGATCTAGGGTGTGTGATACTGTGATTAAGGGTGTGTGATATCTACCTTGGTCCCTTAATTGAATTAGTATAGTTCTGGGTATGGTAGAATGGATTTACTAAAGAGAGCAACCCCACCCTGTGCATAGGGGACATCACTCAATAGGTTTGTAGCCTGGATGGGATACAAAGGGACATAGAGAAGGCAGACTGGCTGCTGCAACTGCCTCCTGTCTGCCCTGTCATGGACTGTTCCTCTTCTGCCATGCCTCTCTGCTATGCTACCTTGCTTTGGAGCCAGCTGACTACGGGCTGATACCTCTACAAACTGTGAGCCCAATAAGCCTTTCCTCCTTAATTTGTATGTATGGTATTTTGTCCCAGAAACAAGATAGTGACTAAGACAATGATAAAGTGTTGATAAGGATGTGGAGAATTAGAACACTCATATTTTGTTAGTGAGAATGAAAAATAGTATGACTAATTTTTAAAACAATTTGGAAATTTCCTACATACTTGCATACTTAAATTAAATATATTTGCCTTATAACTCAGCAGTCCTACTCCTAGATATTCCTCCAGGAGAATGTTCAGTACAAAATTCATAGATGAATATTTATAGCATATTTGTTCATAATCAATTTTTAAATTGATGAATCCATAGACAAACATTACTTAGCAATGTAAAGGAATAAATTATTTACATACATAACATTAGTAATGAACTTCAAATATATTTTTCTTAGTGAAAGAAGCTAAAACTAACAACACATATGGTTTAATTCTATTTGACCAAAACATAGGTACAGAGAACAAACCAAATTAACAGAGAACAGATCAATTGTGGGTTGTCAATGGCTGATGGTTGGTGTAGGGGTAAAAAGCATGAAGGAGGGCTGGGGATTTGGCTCAGTGGCACTGTGGCTGCATTGCAAGTGCAAGGTCCTGAGTTCAATCCCCAGTACCAAAAAAAAGAAAAAACCATGAAGGAATTTGGAGGGATTATTATAGAGCTTTTCTTTACCTTAACTATAGCAGTTGATGAATGATTCTATTTTTGTCAAAACTTATAGAACTGTATACCACAAAGAGTAAATTTTATTACAGAAAAACTTAAAGTGAATCCTAAAAATATTTCTAGAAAGAAGTAACATAGTTATGTCATTTTCAAAAAGTATACACCAATGTTCAACTCGTTACTTTTACGTATCTAGTTACTAAATGTATCATTTCATAACCAAAATATACCAAAAAATAAAGTGTTTAGTATTATCTTTCAAGGTGCAAAACAAAATGTTACAATATGACTCATGAGCAGATAACATATTCTTTATGCCTCAGAGTTTTAGAGACTTTTTAAAAATACCATTAGCATTTGGTTTTTCTATCAAGTGCATGGATTATACAGTAGATTTCATAAATGGTTCTTAAAAGGTACAGGTTTGTCGGCAATATAAGTTAATATAAATTAAACAGGCAGTTTTATTTTATCTTATTGATAATTCTATGAATATAATCGCTGAAATATATGAATGATTAAATTATTTGAACTAATCCCCTCTATTTCTCCAATCAGATATCTGAATTTATTTTTTTAACAGTCCTCTGGAAAGTCACCACATTTTCTGCTACTGTCCTACTTGCAATAATAAGAACTGTTTTTCCAATGTAATATTAATATTTTATTGTCTTTTAAATACAAGGTTGATTTGTTTCTTAATATTTAATTAATTTGATTGTAAGTATAGTTTAAACACATACATCATTTCATGACAATAATTCTATGGAATTGTATGGAAAGTCTGTATAAATTAAAAATATTGCTAGGAGTTAATGGACATAGAAGAATCAATATGTATGGGTTTAGTCAGATTTTGTTATCCGCTACATGTTTGAAATTCTTTTAAAAAATCCTAAAAGTGAAAGTGCAGTTTGGAGAAAGCTATTAAGAGGACACTAGAATTAGGTGAGTGAAAACATTAAATTCAAACAGTAAACAGTGAAATATTAAAAGTGTATGACCATATACTAGATAAAAATTGTCAGATGATTCAGTGATAGAGCATAGGACCTTGAGTAGGCACTTGGGCAATGTAGATATATGAATTCAGGTGGAGAAATGTGTTTTGATAGGCATCTACTTTGAAAGTTTTGTATTATGCTCTGGTAAATAAGCTACACTGAATTTTAAATTATCTTAATGTGACTGTACTCACCCTACCTCCCCCTTACACCACCAAGTAATTACGAGAGAGGATTGACATGGCTATTGGAGTTAATCAGCTTTCTGTTAGTATAACAAATATCTGAGATAATCAACTTAGAATGAACAAAGCTTATTTTGACTCATGATTTTGGAGGTTTCAGTTTATGATTGTCCCTGTTGAGCATGTGGGGGCACATTGTGGTAGAAGTGTAAGTTGGAGGACCACATTTACCTCATGGCTGGATAAGAGAGACAGACAAAGAGCTGATGTTGGGTCCCTTTGCCTCTTAAAGAGTTTTCCCCAGTGACTTTCAAATAGCCCCCACCTCCTAAAGTGGATTCCACTGTCTAAGAGCAACACGGGTGGGGAACAAGCCTTTAACACATAGGCTTTCTGGGTCATGTTTCCAAAAATAGTACTATTCTCAAAATAGATTGAATCAGAACTGCTTATATTCCTGAAAGCTTTATCTATGATGAAAGTATTCTCACAGAGTCTGAGATGCCTCTTTTATTACACCCTTATGAAACAATCACTCTTTCAAGAACTTTGAAGTATTTGAATTTTACCCAGCTTCCAAGCTAAAGGTCAGCATGCCACACTTTCATGGTTCCTGGTAGAAGGAGGAAACTCCTAGGTCAGAAATAAAACTCTGTGAGTCACAGCTTGGAAGGCAGCATGAACGACGTGTTTACATCATTTTCTCAGGTTCTCGAACCCTCTGGGAAGAACCTGAAGCTGTGCATGCTTGGGTGTGTGCCACAACAAGAGAATCCTGAACTAAAATAACCTCAATCTTTTAAAGGGATTGCAGGCTAACGTGTTCAGTATTTCCTATGTAGAGAGACATTTTCTTCACTCTACTGAACAACAAACATATCTGTTTGAACCAGTAGACATTGTCTCTCTCTTCATTTTTTTAGTCACATGAGTATCCTTCCAAAAATTGTTGGTGACTGCTGAAAAAGCATGAGAGACCGATGAAGAAATGTCCCCCCAAATACTCTATGGGTAAAAGTAGTTAAAATCTATATTCCCAAAGCATTAATTGAGTAGATGTACTTTAAGCCAACAGGGCCTTTGTCATATTGTCCCCAATCACTATTAAAATCTGTAGCAATGTAATGAAGATTATAACAAATGGCCAAAACATTTTGAGTACTTCTATGAACTTTCTTTAAAAATTTATCATCTTATTGAAATCTATCAAAGAGTTATTGTCATTTCTTTGATTTTGTGTATAGTCCTATCCTAGTTTGTTCAAAAAGTCCAAGAAAGGAGTGATCCTGAAAATACATGTGTTTAACAGTTTGCAGATAGGTACAGAATTTGAGATCCCTAATAGCTCTTTTCTGAATTTTTTCCAGATATTCTACATAACTCATGCCAAATCTTTTGGACAAATGATAGGCAGGGAGTTTTCTTTAATTCTCTATTTCCTCAATTTATCTTCAAGCATATAAATATTTTACTAATCTCTCTTTCTATATAGTTCATCCTTGATGCCTTTATATTTATGCTTCCAGTACTATAATGAATGTCATCTTACAGTGAAAGTTTCAGATAGAGGTTTTGTTATTGAAAATTATTTTTCTTGAGAAATTATCCCGTAAGTTAATGAACAGAAAATGCTGATGATCCAGAACATTTTTGAGGAAAGGATGTACAACTTAACTTGTCCTCCAATGCAGTTTTGCCCCTTGACCTGGGCACCCAATTCCACCCATTGTAAGTTGCACAGCCTGTGGCATTCTGTCATAGCAGTACAGAATGGACTAAGAAACACCCAGTATACTGCTAACTAGAAAATCTGTAACCAGGTTAAGACTTTTGTTGGATATCTCACTGAAGGTCCTTCTATGATCAGCATAACATTTTCACTTCTTACATTCTTCTTACATTTTCATAACAATAATATATTATTTGTAAACTGACTACAAACTAATACATTTTAATCTCTTCATTCTTTCCATATTTTGAAATCTTCTTATTTGCTATTCCCTAAGAGATTCTGCCTTCATATATTCCCTTAGGCCTTGTTCTGTAGATTTTGAACTTCAGCTACAATGATTAAATAAGAAATTACCTTTTCAACCATTCCATTTCTAAACTGCCAAGTTCCTAGCAGCTCAAAGGACTTATAGCCAGATGGATCATCTCAACTATGTTTTTGAGTGATATTGCTAGAGCAACATTTGCTCCAGATAACATTGCCTTCAACATTGTCTACTCATTAAGTTTCTATGGGATTTTTGCATAATTTCATTGTCTTTTGGTGCACCTGCTTCCTTAGCACATTTCCACTCTTGGTATTACCTAGAAGTTCTAGAACCAGCATTGACCTTACATCCCATAAAAACTAAGGAAGGACAGGGACTATAGCTCAGCAGCACTGTGCCTGCCTGGAAACTGCAAGGTCCTGAGTTCGCTCCCCAGGACCCAACAAACAAACAAACAAACAAACAAAAAACAGCTAAAAGAATATGATGGTGAGAGATACAATGTTCACAGAGTAGTATAAAACTATACCAACCAGTATTTGAAAGTGTATCCATGGAAGAGCTATTTATCAATTCCTCTGAACAGGAAAATTAGTTGTTAAGACCAAAATTGTAAAAGTAGAAACTTATGGCCTATTCTATCCCCTATACTCCCACCCCACCTTTTTAACAAGTTCATCAAAGAATTCTTGCTCACTCACATTAGCAGAGGTAGTTGAGAATAGGCAAACTCTTCATCATTTCTACTTAATAATATTTATTATTTTCTAATTTCACATCTCTTTATTTTTGCCACTGGATGCATAGATTATTTATAAATTAGAACCTATAATTCAAATCATGTCAATCCTTGCCTTAAAACTTTTTAATAGATAGCTTTATATGCTATTACTTTCTCATATTCCTCCTTTTCTTCCAAATTCCTTTGTAAATACCAAATAGGACAGTTTCAGGCAGCCATGTTTTGCACATGTAATTTCCTTAGTCTGGACTAAATCTTTCATGTGCGACTCAATCATTGTCTTTTCTTAGCACTTCTTCAAGCTCAGTGTAGGACTGAATGTCATAAAAATGAAGGACTTGAGAGAGTGCTGAACATGTACTATTTGCTGTAAGTATGCATTGTCTAGCAAATTAAAGGTAATTGTATGTCACTAAATGAATTGTAAACTTTTTTTATCATTTTCCATGTATTCATATGAAGAACTGTCATATTTCAGAAATATACTTCAAACCATCTATTAAAATTGATGTAGACATTTCACTGTGGGGCAAACTTCAATATGAAGTTTCAATAGAGAGGTGACTTTTATGTTATAATTAACATTCCAGTGCATAGACCTAGAGGCTTATAATTCTTTATCCTTGTACAACCTGAAGAGTTAATTTAGATTCAAGACTAGAGATCTTTCTGTTGATAGATGCCATGAGAGTGTCAGAACACTTCAACTGAACTTTATCAAACTGAGTGGCAGGTTGGTTTATCTAAATTGAGGGGTTTTTCTCCCTTTACCTTTTAATTGTGGATCATTCTTAAGGTGTTTTATTATAATTGTTCACAGCTTGTGCTGCTTTATTGATTAAACTACTGTGAAGATCTTGGTGGAAATACAGCATAAACCATGTAATATAAGGCTTTTAAGGTTATTGTTATGCTTGTAGTCAGTTGGCTAAAGTTGTGATTGAAAAACAATTGAAATGTTTTTAGGAAACTATAATCACACTAGTCTTGACATTTCACTACTTCCCCCTGGGTAACTAATAGATTCTTTCCATTTCTAAAAGGAAACTTCTAATTAAATATTATTTTCTGTCTTTATTTTCCTTAGGGGAAAAAATCTAACTCTACAAAGACCTCAGACAGTGTGTAAAGTTTCACCTCTTTCTTCATATTTGCTTTCTACTCTTCACGCTATTGGATATATACGTATGTATGTATGCTAGGTTTAGATTTATGTAATCATTAATGGCGCTGTGTCAACTTGGCTTGAGTAAAAACCACCTAGCAGATTAGAAAACTACTGGGTGGATCCATAGATGGTGATATGTAGGCCAGAAAACTGAGGGGAGAAGATGTATGTGGCACCAGTGTAACCTAGACAGCATAAAAGAAAAGTGAAGAAGTGCTCCCTGTTTGGAGGAGCTCTGGTCTTTTCTATTGCCTATGGACTTTGGTCTCCACTTTCCTCAGACTTCCAACCCAGATTCTCGGGCTTTGTGACACAGAATCCCAGTGGTGAGCACAGTGAGCTTTCAGGCATTCAATCTTCAACTCCTATTGAATCCTTCAGCTCTGTCTCTGCCAGTGCATAGGCAGCCATTTTGGACTCCTCCTTCTGATTCTGTAAACTTACCTAAGAAATCCCTTTTCTAATTTTACTTCTGTTTTATATTGATTCTGTTCCTTTAGAGAACCCTAACACAATGTTTACTCACTGTGAGGCACAGGAATATGTGCTCATAAGTTAATTAGATTTTCTTAGAAACTACAGAGATTACTAAAAATGATGTGATTCAAATGGATTTATTACAGGTGATAATCATGAAACTGCATGAATGAGAAAGTAACAAAAAATAGGCTGCGAGTTTCCTAGTTTTCAAAACATAGTAAAATTTTTTTCATTAGGTTTATTGGTAAATAAGGATCAAAATGTATAATTGATATTGTGAAATAGGAAGGAAAGGTCTAAAGGAGTAGGGGAAGTGGGAGGGGTAGGAAAAGAAAAGAAGGGAAAAGAAAAAATACGAGAAAAGGAAAAACATGGAAACATAGTGATATTTTATATATTACAGCAAATCCTTTAGCCATTTTAAAAGTCTGATTGCCAGAGTTTGAATCTAAGATTTATCTCATACTACTTCTGTGATCTTCAGTAAATTATTTATTCAAAAATTTGTTTCTTCATCTATAAAATAGGATTACAGTAGTGCCTAATGAATATGGTTCATCATTCTGTAGGTATTAGCTCAACTAATCCTGTATCACATAGATCAAACATCTAACAGTAAAAGAAATGGAAGAAAAGATAGATAAGTTCTTTCCATCTGGTTATTAGGTAGCCATTGTATGCATGACACTGTTGTGAATGCAAACTTGTTAGACTAAAATACTGATATTATTTCCCCTGGGCAGGAAAAAATATCACTGGAAGCATTAATAAATCAATAAATGGTAAATGCATTGCATATGAATGATGTTTGTGTTTAAGGAAAACGTTCATACCGAGTCACTAATAAGTTAAGGCTGTAGATTGTTAGTATTTTCTTGAGAATTGAAGTCATCAGTTGTTTTGTATTCAGAGATTATGTAAGTGCCATTACACTACTTTTCGAAGCTCATTACATGTGCAAGTGCATACATAGAATCAACTAAAGAAGAAAAACTTAATTTTCTCTGGTAGACAAAGTCACTGGCTATGCCTATTACAGATGAATCTGACTGGCATTAATTATTTGGGCTTTGTAACATCAATATTCAACTTGCCAATGTTAGGGCCCTTCTGAGGAGTGAAATAGCCATGATTTATCTCTCTAAATTAAAAAGGTTGAATGGTATTTATCTCATCTACATAATTCATTTTAATTAAATGCATATTCTTGAATTGCTTCCTAATGGCTATCCAATGCCTCATTAATCTTAACTGTAACAACTTCTGATCCTCTGAGAGGTTATGTGATTTGTCAAATTCACAAACATCATGTATAAAGTCCAAGAATAATGTGCAATCTATGCATACTGAGCATATGCCAGGTATAATATCTATTAATAATAGAATTAGCTCAAATATATATTTAAAAGACAAAATAAAGGTATTTGAAAGACTGGGTTTTCTACTACTGCCATTTTTAGTATTTTTTTTTTTTTGCAAATAACATTGAAATACTGAGGATGTATTAATTGGTCTTTAATGAACAGAGTTTATAGATGTTGAGGTTCCTTTTGTATAAGAACTTCCTGCACACATTAAACTAGGAGATTACCAAAAACAGAAATTACTGTCCATTTTGTTTACTTCTGTGTCATCGAAATCTTGAAAATCCCCTCACATATAGGAATTTAGTAAAAATTCCATGGATGAATGAATGATCTTTGAAAACACTGGAGTATTTTGTGAATGTCTAATTCACAGTGACTATCTCCATAATCTTTTTTGCATTTGTTGAGACAGTCATACTCCAAGGGAAAAAATTGTGTGTAGCATTTTTCTAGTTTACAGTTATGTCTTCCATCACAGTCCCTAGTGGAATCCTTGACAGTTGTGGGTAATCCAGATGAAAAAATATGATGAATGACTCCATAAAAATCCACCACTTTTACTAGGGAAAGTAAAAATGGCCCACTAGAATAAAACAAAATTCTTATCTTTATGAATTCTCAACAATAGATAAATTAAAAAATAGATAATCAAGAAATATATTTTGCATATTTTCTGTACTTTTTAGTATTTTTCTGTATGGTATAAATTACAACAGACTATTTCTGAATATTTTGGTACTATTTAATTTTAAAACCAAGTATTTTTACAAAGAAGATAAGTCTTAAGAAAAATAAGTCTCCGAAGTTTTTTGGTACAGCAATTAATTTGAGGGTATGAATGAGGGTGAAATGGTAGTGAAATCTCCCTCTCTCTCTTTTCAAAAATGAATGTTTTACACAAGCACTGAAAACAGCCAGATACAAATGTATTGCTTTTTCTGACTTTTAAACAATCTTTTTGTAAACTTTAAGAACTGCATGAAGCATTCTGTTTTGAAAGTACTTTTCCTTCATTATTTAAGCAATGCTCACAACAACTTGGTGAATTGAATTGGAAATATATTTCCCATTTTGCAGGACTTGTGACACAATGACATAGAAACAATTTGTTCAAGGTAATATGAGTAAAAAGCTGCAGAGGTAGGATGAAAATGTAGCTTCTAAATAAGTACACTGGTATGGTTATGAATGATATAGAGAAGACAGTTATGACAAAAAATGAATATAAATGGACAGAAAGTATGGATTGACATAGAAATCTTATCATATATCACTGATATATATATATATATATATATATATATATATATATATATATATATATATGAGCCACTATAAGTCTTGAGCAAGGCTCCAAAGAGGAGGTGGTGTTGAATCTTGTAGCTCATCATGCATGAAGAACCTAACATAAGTGTTCAGAGGATGTTTTCATTAATGAAGCTACTGAAATTACCATTCTTTTAATCAAATTGTCTTTCAGTTTATTCAAATATAATAAAAATAGCCAATATTAATATGTCCCTTTGGCATGTCAAGTGATTCGTTTTTCTTTGCATGTGTTCATTCATTCAATTCTATCATTAATACTATGCTATTTTTAGATTAGAAGATTGAGGCAAAAGAAATGATGTTCCTTAAGGTTTCTGTGACCATTAATCCTGTTATCTCTACTTCAATTGATTAAAAAAAATACCTAGCAGATTTATAGAGCATAATCCTGAATGTGTCTGAGTGGATCGTGGAAATTCATTCCTCTCTAGCCCTGTTAACCTGGTCTGCTTCTCAACAGCCATGAGCTAAAAAGACTTGCTCCACTTTGCCCTCCCACCGTAAGGTTTCTGCTTTGTACTGAATGTTCTGAAACTGTAAGATACATGAAACCTTTCATTCTTTATGTTGTGGATGTTGAGTATTGTGTCTCTGCCACAAAAATCTGGTAAAATCATATAGCTGAAATTTGTGCCCAGGCACTCCAGCTCCAGAGACCATTCTTTTATTACTTCCCTACTCTGCCTCTAAATGACTGACCTCCTCTTTTTCTATCCTCCTGGATTAAGAATTTAATTAAATTGGGACAATATTATAGCAAAGGAATTATAATTAAGGGAGTTAAATGCTTGAGAACAAACCCTTCCTTTATGGTGTTAGATGGAGAATGTCCCCCAAAAGTCTCATATGTGCAGAGGTTGGGCTTTTGGAAAGTAACTGGATCATGGGAGCACTGCACTCATCAGTGGACTGGTCCATTGATAAGTTCATAGGTAAATTTGCTGTTAGGTGGGGCCTGGATGGAAGAGTATGTCAGTCAGTGGCAGTGTGCCTTTGAAGGTAATATCTCCTTCCCAGACCCTCTCTCCTCTCTTTGCTTCCTGGTTGACACGAGGGGAGTAGCTTTCCTCTGTCATCCTCTTCTGCCATGTTGTTTCTGTCTTACAGCCAATCAACCATGGACTGAATCCTCTGAAAAACCATGAGCTAAAATAAACTTCTCTTCCTTTATAGCCACAGGTGCTGGGTGTTTTGTCCCAGCAATAGGAAAGTGAGCAATTTACCTCCTGAGTTCTAAGTATAGCCCCATAAATTATTAGCTCCGTGTTTTTGAAAAAAATACTTAATTTTTCTAAGAAAGTTTTCTTTTATGTTGAATAGTAGTAAAAAGTACATGTGTTGATGTATTGGAAGAATTAAATGAAATGTAAAAACAATTGCTTGGCAAAGTTCTGACATCTAATCAGGAGCCTGTTAATATTAAAGTTGTTTTATTGACTTAGTTGAATTAATATCCTAAAACTTCAGCTATGTAGAGAAGAAAAGTCTTAGTAGGAAAAATTTGTAAAGTATATTTTGTAGTCACTTGATGGGTTATTGTTAGGTTGCTTTGTGTATTGCTCAATGATTTTGAAAAGACAGTTTAAGGTGTTTGTTTAGAAAGTAGTTCGTCTATAAATTGTCAGATCAATAAGAACCAGGGCCAGAGAAGATCCTGATGCAGACCTAGAATGCAATGAAGATGTTTTAAAAGCACATTTACTGAGGTTAGAAATATCAAGTTCCATTAAAAAATAGATGCTGCAATAAACATTTTAAATTAATTTTGGTGATCTTTAAAAAAGGGGGAAGTATTCTTTCTCTTCATTTCCTTCTCCTTCCCCTTCCCCTGCTTCTCCTTCTCCTTCTCCTTCTTCTTCTTCCATGAGTACCAGCATGGACATCCCACCCTAATCCTAAATCCTCCTAAAAGTCTCACTTCCAACTTCTCTCAACATGTACATTTTGGAATTAAGATCTAACACATGAACTTTTGGAGAATACATTCCAACCACATCATTAGCTATACTTGTTTTTGTATTTTACTGGTTCTTATAAAGTTAATGTTGCTTGCCTAAAACTCCATAATCAAGCTTTAAATAATACTACATGACTTCATGACAAACTTATAAACCTTATAACTGCATTATTTATTTTATCCTTTCCATCACTTTTATTCTTATCATGTATTATAGTGCTCCATATGAGAAAAAACCTCATCATTTACTATTCTTATTATTTTGTTTTGAATGGGCAATAGCATTTTAAAGTGTATATATTTATGTACATGTCATCTCAGGCTTCTTTGGTTGTTGTCTTACCCTTGTTTCTCTTCTCAGATCTTTTGCTGGGACTTCATTCTCAAGGTAGGTATTACATTATCTAAGTTAAGGTCCCACTTACCTCACAAAGGACCTCTCAGTTCCCAACTTCATGTTTTGCCCACTACTACTGATGTTGTTGTGGGGTTTTAAAAAGAGTTGGCAGGTAGGTGAATATAATTTGATCTGTGACTGGAAGCTCTCTGGGATTCTAATTCAACCTGTTAGCCTATATGTAGCCATGAAAAGTTCAATATGAATTTATCTGGTATCTTCATGGAAACAGTGATGGTATTCTCTCTCATAGAAGATATATGTCTTGCTTAGATATTAGTTTATTTAGATTTATTTACATTCTTACCTTAATATATAGGTATGTGTGCATACATCTATATCATATACCTTTGTGTAGTTTTGTCTATTTCTAGTTTTATTGTTGATCCAACATTATTACTTTTGAAATTCTAGTTGGAAGTAGAAGGTCCTCTTATTGTTGTTGAAAACCTTTTGACCATTTGCCAGGTGATATGAGCCATTTTTTAGATTGCCTGTTGCATATGCAAATAGAAACATTTCTACATCTTGTCTTCTCTTCATACACATTTACACAAAATAACATGTTTAAGGCATGGTTAAAGAATGCAGGGCAATAAAAAATCTTACCAATCTAACTCAGAGCTACTGCTGTGATAGCATTCGGAGTTCATTGTGGGTCATGCAAGCTGTTCAGCTGGACTAGTCAAGGATACTGCTTTTCTTTTCAACTGGGTCAATCATAGGTCCAAAGGCTTCTAGTATCATCAGACTCAAGGAGAACTATATGAACATGGACTACGGGCAGCGAAGGAGAAGGGAAAACATTAGTCTTTGCAGGGAAGTGAACAAGAATAAAGATCACAACAATATCTATTTAGCAATCTGCTTAGAATTTCTAAATGTCTTGTGCCTTCTGCAGTGTCCACCACTCAGGGAGAGGTAGTAGAAAATGACAGCTCCTAATAAGAAGCAGTATCTAGTCTTAAAAATGCACAGTATGACTGTGACCATTCAACTCAGTCGTGAAACTATTCATTGGATAATTATCTTTTATATGGATGCTGCTTTTATCGCCTCTCCCTTCAAGTATCTCTATCTCTTAGTCTTAGGAGCTCTTCCTACCCTCTCACTCCCTCATGCACACAAACAAGAGTGTGAGTATATATTGCTGGGTTGGTTATATTTATTAAGGTAAACTTCATTTTAAAGATATTTTTAAGTTTCCAAGGAAATTTTGCTTATAGTTTGGAATGTGTTTACGTACCCCAAAGTTATTGTCATTTCACTATTATTAACTTAATTTAGAATAATGTATTTACTGGAATAAGAAGAGTTTTACTAACTTTGTTCTTTATTCAGATTTTCTTGATTTTAATCCATTGTTTAAGTATTGTTTAAATATCTTCGTCTGGAATCTCACATTATATTTAACTGTCATATCTATTTAAGGTTCGCCTTGCTTGTGACAGTTTCTCGGATGTTTCCTTATTTTTGATTGTCAGTTTTGAGGAATATTGGTCAGATATGTTGCAGAATGTCCTTCTGTTGGGACTTGTCTGAATTTTGTCCCCTGATTAGACTGAGATTGTGAACACCTGAGAGGAGCATCATAGATGCCAAGTGGCCCTCTTATCTTATAACAAGAGTATATGTCAGTCCCACTTATCATTATTGATGTTGAGCTTGGTTACCTAGTTGAGATAGAATTTGTGAGGTGTTCCTACAATAAAGTTACTGTTGTTCTGTATGCTTTTGAAAAAAGTCACTACATGCAGCTCATATTTAAGGAGTCAGGCTTATTTTCTTATAAGAATTTCCTCTTTCCCCATTTGTTTATTCATTCAGTCATTTATTTCTGTCAGTATGAGGTCATGGATATTTATTTTAACTTTGAGTTGAAATTCAGTACTATTTCAAATAATTTGTTGCTCAATTGCCTCAGTTTTAAGTTTTTCTCTTGGCTTCTGTGGTCTTATGACTTATTCCCATCTCTGTGAGACTTTGGGGTTTGGAGGTTACTCCAGCTTCATCTTCAGTATTTCCCACCCCTTTCCTCAAATCAGCTAATTTTCTAAGGAGCTTTGGTTATTTTCAATGAGAATATTAGAAACCAATACCTGGGTGCTAGATGAATTATTCATTCCAGCTGGGATTTGTCATTGTTCTTAGGCCCTCTAAGGGGAAAAAGTAAGGGAATATATGTATACATACTAACTCCTGTATGGACACATATCATTATGTATTTCTTGATGTAACTATTTGTGTTTCTTTCTTTTGTGTGTGTGTGTGGTACGGGGGATCAAATTCAGGATCTCGTGCTTGCCAGGCAGGCACTGTGCTGCTGAGCTAAAGAAGCCAATCATAATTACATGTTGATAACTCCAACTCTTAGCCCAATACTAAAGGGCTCATTCTGTCTAGCATCGCCAATGTGTAAGTTCCCACTCCAACAAAGAGAAACTTGGCTCCTACCACTCACATCCTTCAACTTAGTACATATGTGTGTGGTTAGCAGTATTAGAACTGTTAACTCATATCTATGCTTGTATTGAGCCATACACCTCAGTACAATTTAAACGCCTAAGCATGGGAAGTTCTAGTTTTTGTCTTCAATAGTAGTAAATTTGAAACCAATAAGATAGCAAGTCAATACAAAAATATTTGGTAAATTCGGCAATCCAGAATAACTCACAGGTCAAAGAAGATATCACAGATGAAATGAGAAAATATTTCTCAGTGAATAATAATGAAATATCACATAATCAAAAATCAAACAAACAAAAACACCAAATTCTCTCCCATTTTTTGCAGCTTAACCCTATATGCAGCACTATTTCAATGTCCAGTCAGGCAACTCATTTACAACTCAATCTTATCCTTCTCATCTTCCTTACTTTGAGGCAGTAGATCAGACAGAGGTGAAAACTTAAGGTCTCTTCTGAGTATGTATCTCATTTTGCAAATGCATAGGTACGTATTTCCAAATAACTCTGGACTTATGGATGCCCCAATTTCCAACAAAACTCTCCTGCAACTTTTCTTCTATGGCTTTGACATATTTTTGTTTGCCTCATCATTAATTTCTTTTTGCCCCAGGTGGCAATAAGTTGTTCAGTTGTCTTACAAAGCTTTGGAGGAATGACACATGAATCTGTCTTGAGTGAATCCCAAATTAGGAAAAAACAAGACAGATTCCTTATGTCAAGCCTTCAGGATGCTTCCAGGAAGTCAACACAGAAAACACAGTTCCTTAAGCATGATTTCTGCTTGACTCTCTGTAGATCCAGGGAACAGTTCCCACACTTGTGCTGTAGGTAGGTAGCCATATTCAAGATTACCTCTGAACCGGAGAGAGAAGTATATAAAGGCGAGTAAAACTGCTATAGTGTTTTCTCACTATTTATCTGCTTTCAGCATTCACCTGATTGCTATAAATGTTTGACTACTTTCTAGAGCTCTGACGATCTTTAATTCTGACAGATTGTGATTGATTTTTTTTTCTGTGGATGGATTGGTCTGTTGAGTTATTACAACTATTTTGGCTTTTCGCAGTACTAGAGATTGAACCCAAGGATGCTCTACACCTGAATTATATCCCTAGTGTTTTTTATTTTTTATTTTGATACAGTGTGGCACTAAGACTCCCAAACTAGCTTCCAACTTGAAATCCAACTGCCTTAGCCTGCCAGTAATGCTTGGCTGAGATTAGAGATGTATGCTAGTGTGCCTAACTATATTTCACGTGTTATCATTGTAAATATATTTTCTGGCAAGGAGGTTGTTCAAATATTTTACCTAATTTTTAGTTAGGTTGCTTGTTATATTATTGTAGAATTTCAAAAGTCATTCATTTATTTTGAATGTAAATCCTTTAGGCCTTTCCCTCTATTTACACCTAAATTTGACTTGTCTTTTGATTCCTTAAGCTGTATCTTTCAGATTTTTTTATTTCATTAAAGACCAAATTATCTTTTTTTCTCTGTGAATGATGCTTTTAGTGTTGTATCTAAAAATTCATTGTCAAATGTAGCTTGTCCATCGAGGTTTTCTGTTGCATTGTCTTCTAGAAGTCTTATACTCTCTCATTTAGGTGCAAGTTACAATTTGAATTAAGTTTTGTGAAAGGTGTAGGTCTTGTCCATGTTTTTTTTTTTCTTGCATATGGATGTCCACGTTGAGAAGACTGATATTTCTCCATAGACTTGCCTTTTTCTGCCAAGCCCTGTTGATTATATTTGTGCGGGTCTTCTTCTGAGATCCCTATTTTGTTCTTTCATCAACACCATAGTCTCTTGCAGACAGTAGATTTATGACAAGTTATAACACCAGAAAATATTCTTCAATTTTGTTCTTATTATTGGATCTTCTCGATCTTTTGCTTCTTCCATCATTTTTCAATGATTTTCTAAAATCTACAAATTATTAACTAGAGTTTGATCAGTATTATATTAAAACTGTAGTTAGATTTTTCGTAAGTGAAAATGGAACCAAGAGTTGGAAGGAGTTGGGTAGCAGGGAGAGGTAGAGGATCAAACAAAAAAGAATTCAGATGTATTATTTTATTATGTACACGTGTCAGGTTCCCACAATAAATGTAATCATTATATACTGTAAGCATGTACTAATACAAGACAATTAGAAAGTCATTTGAGAAAGAAACAAAACAAAACTGTAGTGTAAGATGTAAAAAATCATACAGGTGTGGTGGTTCATGCCTATGATCCCAGTACTCTGGGAGGCAAGAGGATTGCAAGTTTGTGCTCATCCTGGGCAACTTAGTGTCACCTTGTTTCAAACTAAAAATATAAAAAGGGCTGGAGATGTAGTTCAGTGCAAAAGCCCTGGGTTCAATGTCTAGTGCTGCAAAAAGAAAAAAAGTAAAGAATTGACATAATAACAATATTGAATCTTTCAATAAATAAATAATGTATTTAGATTTTTAATTTCTCAAATAATAATTTTGTAGTTTTCCACACATAGATCTTATGTACATGTTAGTGGGCCTACATGCAATTTATGTTTTAGAATGCTATTTTAAATGGAATATTGTCCTTTCAAATCTCAATTCTAAATGTTCATTTTTGGTGTATAAGAAAAAAAATTGAATTTTAATACTGAACTTTTATACTGAGACCACACTGTCTATGAACACATATTATTTCCAAGATTCTTTTTTGAATATGTACTAGGGAGTAAAATCAAGGCCTTCATGCTGAGCTAGTCTCTGGCCTTTTTTATTTTGTGACAGGGTCTTGGTAAGTCGCTAAGTTGCACAGGCTGTGCGAGAATGCGCTATCCTTGTGACTCAGCCTCCCAAAGTGCTGAGATTATACGAGTGCAATACCAGGTCTGATGGGGTAATTATTGAAGATTTTTTTTCATTTACAATAATTTTATCCTCTAACAAAAAAATGTCTATTTCTTCCTCTTAATCTGTGTAGCCCTTATTTCCTTTTATTATCTTATTGTACTACCTCCTAATAAAATGATAAGTGAAAGTGATAGAAGAGGATCTAGTTACAATGGTTATAATTCTAGGGAATGGCACTAGATGTTTAGCACTAAATATGACATTTGTTGGAATATTTTTACAGATATCACTCATCAAGTTGAAGACATTCCTCTGCATTTATAATTTATTAAACATTCTTATGATGAACGAATGTTAGGCTTTGTCAAATGCTTTCCCTGTATCAGTTATTTTTCTTTCTTTGGCCTGTTGGTATAGTCAATTGCAGTGATTTCTGAATTTGAACTAGTCATGTAAATTTTAAACACCAGTTGATTATAGGGTACAATTATTTTTATAGATTGCTGGATAGATATTGCTAGTGTTTGTTTGAAGCTTTTAAGTCCACAAATAAGAGATATTGTTATGTAATTTTTCTCTGTCAAATCTTTACTCTTGTTAATATGGTGATGCTGGCCTCAAAGAATTAGTGAGGAAGTGTTTTCTCTGATTTTCAGAAAGAATAGTGGTGAATTAGTATCACTTATTTCTTAAAAATAATTCACTAGTATATTCTACCATTTAAACTATTCTGGGGCTACATTTCACAATGATTTCTCTCCCTTTTCACCCTGCTCTCAACACACACCTGACACTTAGAGCCACTTAGAATTCCCCTGATTCACCAATTGGCATTTCTAATGGACTCTTTAATGTAGAAATCACAAAACGGTGGGTTTGCTATCCCAAAACTGTGTCCCCATAATTCTCATTCACATGACAGTCCATGGGCAGCTTACAACAATTCATCAAGACTGCTGGTTACGTGTTCCTAACAACGTGTGTTTTTAGCTATTTTTAATTGAGATAAACAGATTTTAGCCGTGACTTCCTGAGTTCAAGATTTTAGGGTGGCAATTTCCTCTGTGACTTCACTTCTTTCATTGGTCTATGAAAAGGCTTTGAGTTTTAGTTTTTCCAGCTTTTTTCTTATAAGGATAAGTTACTATTTTCAAAATTTTTACATCTTAGAGCTGGAACTGGAAGTGTGTGTATGTAGTGTATGTGTGTGTGGTGTATGTGTGGTTTAGGTGGAAGAACATTTGGCTTACCATTTTAATTTTCTGTGCTATCAGCTGAGGCTTTAAATTGTACAAAATAGTGAAAGGTTGCAAGAATTGGAAAGAGCAGTGTACATGACAAAGAACTCCCAGCATCTGGAGGAAGGCATCTCAAATCATTTCAGTAGAAGTTCCTAACTACTGGCTTGCTCTCAATAATTCTATGTCTACTTTGATTTTTTTGTATTCTGAAGACATTACTGAAAAATTTCCCCAAAAATCAAACACAGAATCAAGTAAAAAATAATTAACAACTATAGTTTTTGTTACTTTTCTTGATTTAAATATAACTTACGTTTCTAGATCCTGTATCTCACAAAAATAAACAGTCTGAGTCATTGTTATGTCATGATTTTTGAGTATCTAAACATAGATTAAAACTTTTATGGCTGAACATAGTATACTATTGAACACAATAGGTAATGCATAAGCTGACTAGTTCTCAACATGGCCTTCTTTTCCCTTTCCCTAAGCAGTCCCTGCTCCAGTAACATCCAATACTGTAAAGGGACTCATAATGCAAAAGGTTTGGGCTTTATGCATATCGCATTGCATGATGACAAACCCTTTCCTTTCACAGATGAAAACCACTGTGGAGATTCCCACAGCAGTGTTTCACAGATGTAAGAGCAATTTGGGATTTTCATAGAAATGTCATAAAGATATTAAAAATCTGAATATGCACTTAAGATGACATGTAGTTCTAGAGGGACAATAGTAAAATGATATTTTGTCTAAATTCAAATCTTTTCTAGCAATGGCAATGTTATGTGTGGGTTTGTATGTGGGGTTAAAATCTTCAAGAAAATGTTTATATGCCACAAATGAGTAAAGCAAGATATGAACAAATTTGTAACCCAAGATTTGTATACTTAATTTCACAATTTATCTTGAAAGCACAAATTTAGTTATATCTTGAATTATTTGTGTATATCAAATCTGAAAGGAAAAAAAAACTGTGTATGCATAGATTTCCAGTTTAGATTTTAGAAGATAAAACTTTAAACTATTTATAGGTATATTCTAAAGAGAAGTTGAAATATACTAGCCACACATATATAGTATGAGAGTAAATGTATTGTGTGTACTTTTGTACTTTATGGGTCTTGTTATACAAACAAGCCTTAATATGCTTAATGGAAAACATCTCTGATGTTTAAGGAGTTAGAAGAAATATCAAACATGAGTAAGGGGGTTTGAGTACTTTAAACGGATAATGTTTTCAGCAACTGTGAAAATGTCTGTGTTACGGGACAGTTATCAAGTTATTTCTAATCAAATTATCTCTTGAAGTTAGTTCCATTTATCCAGAGGCATCAGCCCAAATAGAAAGACACAGGAGTTTAAAGGTTGAAATAAGAAATGAGTGAAAGTTTTATAGGATACATAAATAAAAGTTTAGCGAGTTCTGAGAATCGTCAATGTAATCTCAGTGTCAAAGCTGAGTTGGCAGTTTTTAAAAAGTGCTGAGAAGTACTGATAGTTAAAAGCATACATGGAATAAAAATAGGAAGTAAAGGTAACTTCAAACATAATTATTCTGACATCTTAAATATGTGAAAGAATTCTAGAACAGAGTAAGGAAAGAATTTTGACGATTGAATGTATGTTCTTAAAAATTTTAAACATGACCACATAAGTTGCCAGAACTTTCCCTCCCTATCTTGGGTGTTGGCCCTAAGTAACCTTAAATATTTTTGTTGCAGATACATATTTTAAACCAAGTTTTTCTCATATGCCAAGTTTTCTATCCCACTTTCACAATAGTGTACTGTATTTAAGCATAGCAACAACTGTTGTCTTCTCACTCCTATTTTTACACCTTTGTTTAAGCCTGAGTTTTGCAGGAAGAGAAAATAAAATGTACTTCAGTGCCACTCATCAAACACAGAGTCTAAAAGATAAAGTTGCTCAATGAAAGTAACAACAATGTGTTGAAATTTAACCAAAAATTGGAAGGAATCATCTTCTTTTCAAGACTTAAAGCTATTTCTCCATTATAGACAAGAATGTATTTTCTGATTTTCCTTTGCTGATGGGGAAATATGAGCTTGTTATTTTATTCAGTGTTATTTGCTGGTTGGAATAAGGAATGATATGGGTGTGTGTTGGTGCTGAGGGGAGATGAAATACTATAAAGGGAGTAAAGAAGATTTCCATGAAAAATGGCTAAATGAAATCTGTGATTTAACACAGATAATCACTGTATATTTATACCTTTATTTTTCTACCATTCAAGAATGGAGTACTTTGATTAATTCCATGTTATTTTACATTGTAACATTAAAGGGAGAATCACACAAAAATTGCCTATTGAAAGCTCTAGAATAAAATTTTTATCTTGATTATTTTTCAGAACTTAAAAAGTGGATAAAGACCAGGGTGATACTCATTGAAACCAATGGTACTGAATGGTTCTAACCTTCTCTCAACCTTCCCACACAATACAAGGTTCTTTGAGAAAAACACTAGAGAGTATTCTTTATAAAGTCTGCAAAAGCGACTTGTATAAATGGTCCTTTCAAAGCTACAAAAGAGAAAAATTACAAATTGATGATACCTAATCTTTCAAACCTTTAAATCCTCAGGAGTTTATTTACTGTCAACAGAAAGGCCAGTTTGGCATCACATATTTTTGTGGATTGTTATATTTTCATAAAATGAAATAGTTCATTTTTCTGGAGCTAAAATGCTGAATTTTATTTTTAAAAAGTATTCCAATTTTGATAGTTTGTTTTTTAATATATTTTCTATTATATTAATTTTTAAGTAGAGAGTTAGTTCAGTTTTTTGTTGAACAATGTTCAAGGGCAACCTCTGATAACTGATGTAAATTGTTCACCGATTGTTTTATTTCTAATGCAGTGATGATCATTTTCTCTCTGAGCCTTTACTGTTCCTTATGGTCTAAGGTATAAATTTGAAATTTGGAAAAATTGTATTGTATAGGCTATAAATGTTCCATCTTAGAATTTAGAACTGTTTTTTAACAGCTTCATCAATTCTTTTAGCATCTTTAATTTTTTGTATCAATGAACATTTATGAAGTCTTAGATTTCTGCAAGCATTCCTTTCTAGAGCTTGAAATTTTGATAAATAAGACTATTACTTATTTCGTGCACCCAAGGATTTTGGAATCCACTGAGCAAAACTGACTACAGTATTATCAGACAATGAGTACTATAATCTGCACATCAAGTGCAGATTATGGTTCTAAATACGGAGAGTAGCATAAGAATAGTTTATTTATGTGTTCATTGTTCATACTTTATTTAATCTTGATTAGAAAATTTCCTAAATCCTAAGGTTACAAGAACTGTTTTATAAATATATGCACACATTTACCCAAATAATAACAAATATGTTTGTCCTTTTGGCTTTATTCCTTGTTTGTCTGTCTGGTGGTGCTTTCTAAATCCTTCACCAAAAAGTTGCAGAAATACAAAATAATTTATGTAATTTTTTAGGATTTAGCTCCTAAAAACTTGAAAACTTCTCTTTATATATTCAATATAATTACTGTAGAAATTTATCATTGATATAATATTGTTACCTAATATATAGAACACATTCAAATATTTAAATGCTTCCTTTTGAGCTACTTTTTAAAACATTTCCAGATACACTTAGTGATTACACATTGCATTTCATTGTCATCTCTTTAAGCTTGGTCAATCCAGAGTAGTAGATCATCCTTCTACCTTGTTATATTGCATCAATATAACATTAACAATGTCTGTGGAGTGCAAATGAGTTGTTTTGTGAAATGTCTTTCAATTTAGATTTGGCTGATTGTTTCATCATGTTTAAACTCAGGTTAGACATTTTGTAAAGAAATGTTTCTCAGGTGATGTTATCTTCTCAGTGTATCACTGAAGGAATAGGATGCTCTATTGAAATGTCATGTCAAGTGTGAAGTGCACAGTGGAAGCATATTTTGGAGCCTCAGGAGGCTGGAGAGTAGGTAGATAGAAGAGTCATGTTCAATTCAAGACACAGTCTGATACACATAACTGAGTTATTCAGAAACATGGGTCTTTGGAAGTACAAAGGATAGATTAATGAGAAATCAACATCTAAGCCAATATTGAGATTGCTAAATAGTTGAAATGGACAGGGCAAAGTGTTAAATGCAACATAATCTGTGTAATCTTTTGATTTGGCCTTTCTCTACCTAGATCAATTCAGATGATCTGGGCCCTGGTCATTGCTAGCATCTTTATTCCTTTGTTTTAATAATTACACATACAGGAACAAGTCAAGATTGTGAAGACAAATTTATGCTTCTTATTTGTCCCACAACCTCTGGAAATCATAGGAAATATTTACATATTTAAAAGGCTCCAAGTCATAATAACTTGGAAAACAAAAGATTGGAAGTACAGGAATAAGTGGAAAACTGGCAGGAAAGTTCTGTTACAGTGGAAAGCAGCCCATGTCCTGGAGGCTAAGAGAGAAGAAGAGAAGGGAGGATCCTGGGAAAGATCATTTCAGGTCATGCCCCCAGTGAATCACCTCCTAGTAGGCCCCGCCTTCTAACAGTGAATCAGCTATAGCCTCCTCATAATCAAATTCTAACGGCCCCACCTCAGGTCACATGAGTAATTCAGGGGACATTCTAGCACTAAACTATGCCACATTCCTAATGATTTTTGGCTAACTCTTCAACCACTATGTCTTTTGAAATGGAATTGATCATGTTATGGAAGAAATGTAGTTGATTTACATTAATGAAGTCCCATTTGGAGAGTAAATTTGGAAAATTAATACACTTCTTGAATAATAAACTGAGATATGAAAATATGAGCAAGTGAAAAATCAGGTTTGGTTTAAAAGAAATAGCATTATGTGATGGACTGCTTTGCAATAAACTTTATCACAATATGCATATTTGAAAAATAAAATTATGAATATTAATTTTCAACATTTCCTATATTCCCCAAACATGCATAATTTGAAATACTTTGCAGACCAGGTTTAATATTTTACCTTTTATTATAAAAGCTGTGATTAATACTTCTTTTTAAAGCTAAGGAATGGGACAAGGACTTTTAAAGTAGTGGCTTACATAGAATTTCATAGTATTAAAGATTTGGAAATTATATTTTCTAAGTTTAAATGAAAGATCTCCTTTGTTTGAATCACACAAGTTCCAATAGGAAGTGGAATTTGCATGTGTTTCTGTATGTTTTTCCTAAGATGAATGTATCTATACTGTGCATTAGTCAATACCATGTTATGGGCCACATGGACATTTAAATATAGAGAGGCAAAGTATGACCTTTAATTCAGTCATATGTGAGTTCATTTGAAAACCACTTTTATCTTGCAAGTTTGCTGACTCAGCTAGCTTTTCAACTTTGCTGAACCTGTTTCCATTTGTAAAATGGGGCTTGTAATCCAACTCAAATTCTTTCTGTGAGAATGAATTAAACACTGAGGATAACATGAATTATGCTTCCAATAACAAGAGTTCTATCAAGAAAATGAAGTCAGCCTTGCTTCCTAACCATGTACAACACACTATCATAAACTAAGGTAGATTTTCTGGTCAGGAAAACATTTAAATTGAGGGTTGAAACAGTTGCTTTCATATATATTACCCATCTTTCTCTCTATTCTTCTATTTCATTATTTCTGTACTATCTATCTATGTGAGTTTTTGTACAGATACTTCCTTCTAGTTAAATTTTTTAAAAAATGTAAATGTTCTGGCTGATAACTGAAGAAACAGTCCTGTTTGGCATGATGAAAGAGTTTGAAGTCCACTGGGTTATGGGTTGTGTGTCCAACCCTGTACACCAAAGTTCTGCAACCACATTTTCTTGTATCTCATTTGCTTGCAAATACAACTTACACTGCACTTTTATAATGACCCAATTTTATTACTTCAGTTATCATACTTTTTAATAAAAGATCTTGGTACCCAATCTAAATGAAGTTCTACTAATTTCCAAGAATAATTTATATTTGACAATAATGTAGAGATCACAATTTGCTGTTTAAAAATAACAAAGCAAAAAAAAAATAAAACAACAAAGCAATAAATTTTATTCCAAATAACAACCTTATCCCCCTTAGCTACCTGGTTCTTTGCATCTGTTTTATCAGAAACATTTAGGAATTCAGGAAGAGGGAAGGATACTGTCCAGAAAAAAAGATGCCATTTGTTTGGCTAGCTGCAATTGTTTATGTCTTTTAGATTAATATAGAAGGGTAGAAACAGGTTAATCAAAGTATCATTTCTGTGAATGTATCCATGGTTTTTCCAAATCTCCTATGAAAACTTATATGTATTATGGCTCCATGTCCCCAGCAGCATGGATGGAGTAGAGCACTAGTTTCTAAGGGTGATTCTAGATAGATAGGTGTCATTGGGTAAATTCACAGTTCTCTGGAATTCTTGTTGTGGAGCAGTGAAAATAGCTCAGAGTTCCTGTGCCCTGGTGGTGTTTTGAAAATGGACTCTTGTACATGCATCAGTCCATTTTTAATTACTATAATGAAGTACATGAGGTTCAGTAACGATACAAAGAAAATAATTTTATGTAGCTTAGTCCTGGAGGTTTAAAGGTATGGTGCTGACATCAACTGAGCTCTGACGAGGAGCTCCTGGAGGATGGCATCATAGTGTGAACATGTGCAAAAGGGAGAGATCACATCATCTGGTCGGGGGCCAAAAGCCATGCAGGAGTCTGGCTACGGCTTTTATAACTCGCTCTTTGGAAAACTTACTCCATAGACCTGCATACCTATTGTGAGTAGAATCCCCAGTAACCTAAGCACCTCCTACTAGCTACTACTTCATAATATCTCCTCCTGTATCACCATATCGGAGATTAAGCTTTCAACATGTGAACTTTGTGAACAAACCACATCCAAAGCAGAACCAACTAAGATACCCTAGAGTGAGGGTATCTCTAACCAGATAAGACAGCAAGACCCCAGGGTTTGAAAATGAGTGCAGCACGCACACAGAACATTAAGTGAGCCAGGCTAATATTAGAAAAAAGGAGCCCAAACAAACATTTTCCTACAGGTTAAGTACTTCATGGGCCAGAATGAAGTACTTCATCTGAAGGCCATCGCGGAAACCATGTTCCTTTCTCGATTATGAAATGCTCAAAATCCTGCAGAGAGCAGTGATTGTAAGGGTTGAAAGTATGTAGTTGAAAAGCCTGGCAATAGCTATAGCTATTTTCCTCACAAATAATTGAACTTTGCACTGGACAGTGATTTGAACTTTTGTAGGAAATCTTTTGACCATATTGAGTATCCCAGAATAGAACATGGTAAATTCTATGCTGAAGCAAAAGTGAAGTTGATAGATAATAGGAAATAGGGAAATAGATCTTTTTTAAGGGAGAAGGAAGTCAAGAGCTAGAAAGAGAGAAGCGAGAGGGTAAGGTGATGAAGAAAGGAATTAAGATGTGTTATGTACGTGTACCAACTCCACACAATCAATCTGAACATTATGTAATGAGATGCATGGAGCAGGAAGGGAGGGATGGGAAAGGGAATGTATTATGTACATGTACAAACTCTCCACAGGAGTGTAAATATTATGTACTGCAAACATGTACTAATAAAGAAAATGATTTGGAAAAATAGAAAAAGTCCTTTAGAATATACATAAATATTTATTACACTGTCACCATGAACAAGGGCTTTTTTTTAAGAACCTGAGATGAGCCCAGAGCATTTACATTAAGATTTTTCCCTAGCTATTAAAATTTGGGGGGGGGCAAAGTCTCACTAAGTTGTCCAGATTGAGCTTGAACTTGCCTCCCTCCTGCCTCAGTCTCACACAGTGCTGAAGTTACAAATGTGCATCACCACACCTGTCTTGAATACATCTTTTATCCTATTTCTTAGTAACACCATTTCTCCTCTTGGACATTGCCACTGTTTAACAAGTCATCAGTTTCTCACCAGTCACCGACATGGAGCCAACAGACCCCACTGCCACTCACTAGTGCAGAGTCAGTCACAGGATAGATCTGTTGGAAGCCTCTTTGGCACTGTTAAGAAAGGAGACATACCTACCTCTTTCAGTAACAGGATATCTTATGGAAAGATTGATTCTAAAAGAGTTTATCATGTGTATTAAAAGTGTTCTTTTTAATTTTGTTAACCACAGCTCTCTCATTTTCTCTCAGGAATGAGACATAAAAACATGCATCCACAAGACAGAATAGATTTAAGTAATTACACTGATATCCCAAATTATTTATCTTTGGGGGAATGACTGCCTCCTTCACCCAGAATAAGTTTTCTAATTCCATTTTGCAAGTTTGCTAGATTCTGAGCCTAGTCAGATTGAAGGACAACAGTTGCATCTCCATTCCATTTTGTGTCGTGTGTTACATAATAGTATCACTTTTTCACTTTCTATAGTAAAAAGATATCACAGTGGATGGAGGAAGAACTCTGGGTGAAGGTTTCTTCCATGTTATTTACACATGAAGAGTGCGACATTTGACCAGTCACCCATCCCTCTGAGCCTCTGTGTTTTATATAAAATTTATATAATAATGTCTTGATCTCCTATGAATTAGATAAGAATAATCTGATACAATTTGTGGACATATTTTGTGAAATGATATGCACATACAATTTTTTTTCTATTTCTTACTTTAGCTCACAGCATCTCTAATAAGGAATTAGTACTCACGTGCCAGTGCAAGCAGGTGTTTCCCAGAGGATTGAAAAAGTCTCCCACATTTGATTAAGCCTAGAAAACTGTGTGTACCTTTAATGTAATTCATATATAATTCATTTTTATTACTAAAATAACAGATGATTTCTTCTACCTCCAAAATTTGGATACTTTCACTTAAACCTTTGTACACATTTCCACAGTAAGCAAGAACAAAATAAAATCGAAATATATTTTCCCTGCAATTTGAACATTCATGAGCAACAAGACTACTGAAATCCAGCTAGGCATTATGACAGCTCTTTAGAAGTAATATTACTAGGCAGTATTGTGGCAAGACTTAGTTCTGCTTTGAATATTACATTTGCATGGGCTTTTTCTATTGAAATAGAATATGTGCACATTACAATTTTTCCCCCATTAAAGAACAGAACATTCTGCCTCATTTCCTTCTCTTTCAAATGTCATCTGTGCAAAGAGACCCTCCTGACTTAAAAAAATAGTTTGCTGCTTTACATGAGCTTCATCAAAATCAGCCTAAACTTTAAACACACTACCCCAAAGTTTCTGTTGCTGTGTCTCTTCAGCCATATTAATCAGCAAAGAATAGTTGTAGCATATATCAGTAAGTTCTTAACCCTTTCCAAAAAGAAAAAGAGCCATCTCTCATAGTACATTTAAAAACTAGTCAGTTTAATCAACTTTTGAGTGAATTTTGGTGTTGCTGAATAGAATCAATCTATTTTGACCATATGTATACATCATTCTACATACAAATATCTTATTTTGCTCTCATTCAAAGATTGCAAAAAAGGACACAAAAGTTTCCTCTTATGTATTTATTCCAATATTCTTTATTTTTACTGACTTTTTAGCCCTTATCTTCAAGATGTAGCATCTATTTCCATTCACCTTAAATCCAGACTGGCCTTGTGATTTGTTCTGGCCAATAGAATATGCTGATGCGATATGCCATTTCAAGCTTATCTCTCAAAAGGCCAGGAGCATTTCTTTTCACGATCATGAAACACTACTCATCTGTTTTATGAATAAGCTACGTTGGCGTGCTGAAGAATTAGAGGTTATGATAGACCAGGCAGGTCCCAGTTAACCTATAACCAGGCTGCAGATTGTGTCAGTGAGCAAAAGCAAGATGAAACAGATATCCAGCCAACCCATAAACCCATGAAGAACATAAATAGCTGTTATTACTACCAATGCTAGATTATGATTGTTATATTTTATTATATAGCAATAGATACTTATTACAGAAATATTTGTCTTAATATGTTATTTCTACCATATGACAGTAAGAATAAAATGTTATTTATTCAAGAAAAATATCAATCAAGAAAAGTTTTAAGATTTGAAAATTTCAAATGTGAAAAAATAGTGATACAAATGTTCATTTAGGTATTGATGCTATTCAATATCACAATGGCAATTGAATTGATTTCTTCTAGTTTTTGAAATCATCATCAAATCATAAGAGCACTCTGAAAGAGTTGTCTTTACTGTACTTTGAGCAATAACCTGGTGAGATATAAAGATGAACTTAGCAAAAATCTTTCTACCTGTAATATAAAATGTCCACGAGGAATCTGGGGCTTGTTAGGTTTGACTAAATGTAAAGTGTCACATGTTACTTCCAATATATTCACATGCATTCCACAGCCATATTTTCATGCCATCTAGGCAGGTCACTAGTCCACAAGTGATGTTCATTACATAAGTGTTTCTTCCCACAACTGTCTGAACACAAAGCTTTCATTCTCGATCTTAGAAGTTTACCAAAGGGCTTATAATTTAGAATATTTATTGAAGAAATTATGGAATTCTCCACTCAATCAGCAATTACACATTCCACTTACCCTTATGTGACCATGTGTGGGCAGATGATGGTGTAGGATGTTGATAATGTTAGTCAGTTATGATAATGATATGATATATTTTTATGCAAGAAGGAAGGAATGAAATTGGGTTTCAAGTTTGATAGCAATGAAACTGTAGCATTGATGGTTATAAACAATGTCTTACTTTCCTTGGAACTTTTTTTCAATTCTGAGAATTAAAACCAGGGCTTCATGTACAGCCCCAAGTACTCTACTACTGAGCTACATTCTCAGGCCTGAACTTTCTTAACATAAGTCACTTGCTGTATTAAAGTTGCTGTTAGTAGAGATGATGATGAATAATTACATTTAGACATAGCCTCCTTTGTTAGTACCAGGAATTCAAATTTTAAAAAGTCATTATTACCTCAGCTCCATTTCTCATGTTTTTGCACATAATGGCTCATTTGCAAAGCTTTAGGAGAAGAAAGACTTCTTGAAATATCTTTTGCCATAAGCTATTTCAGTCCACTGTAGTCTTCTTTCCCTCTTGATAGACAGATATCATGAAAGAGTGAGTGAAGAGATTGTCATAAAACAACTACTAAAAATAGCTTTATCCCTCATGTGAATACAAGATCATGCATTCCCAAAATAAAATGAGCTTAATTTAAACTATTTATGGATGAATCAAAATCACTCAGCTTTATTATATTATGAAGATGTTTCAAAGACTAATGAGAATTTAAATAAATTCTAATTTTAATTAAAAATTACGATAGTGGTTTTCAAAGAGAGGGGTAATTTTACCCTCTCAGGCTATTTTTGGACTTATTTTGTGATAGTTTTAATTGTCATGGGTTGGGTGTGCTACTAGAATCTACTAAGCAAAGGTCTGGGATGCTATTAAGCACATTGCAATGCAAAAGATAGTCCCCTACAACAAGATAATGACCACTAAAATGTCAATAATACTAACTAAAGAAACCAAATTTACAGCAATAATTCTTGCTCAGTTTAATTTTCACATCTTTTTTTCTAACACCTGATAATCTTTTACTTATATAGTACTTAAAGAGACTCAGAAATCCAACTTTCTGTTTTCAAATTCTGGTTCTACTGCATGTAAAGTGTATGGCATTGTACAGATATTTTATTTTTATGCCTTAGTTACTTAATTTCCAATGTCTGAAAAATAATAATGACTATCTCACAGAAATAATTAGAAAGATAAAAATAAATATAAGTAAAATGCATCAAAGTGCTTGGCATGTATAAATACACAGTTAATAATGTTCACTTTCATTATTATGTGAGAATAATAAAAGTTGTTGTAAACGATAGAAAATTCTAATGAGTATTTGCATCATATTTGAATTTGCTATTCTATAAAGGTTCAAAGGGAAAACAGTAAGTTTACAGTGGTAAAAAACTGTCTATTTATTTTAAATATACAATGCTAAATATCACTTGAGCTCACTTTTTAAAATAGACTATTTTTCATAGCCAGATTTAGATCCATAGCAAAACTGAGCTGAAAATACAGAGATTTCCCATAGACTCCCTGCTCCCAAAATATAGAGCCTTTCCACTATCAATATCTCTCATCAGAGTGGCACAGTCCATAGCTTATGTTAGTGTTAACTCTTGAAGTGCATTCTCAGTGTTTGGATAAATGTGTAATGACATATATCCATCATCATAGTATTAGTTTAACTGCCCTAAAATGTACTATGCTTCAACTTGGCCCCACCCCCACATTCTGGTACTCACATCTCCATGATTTGTGGTCTCCACAATTTCACCCCTCTAAAATATCATATAGTTAAAAAACATTGCATATATTGCTTTTTCAGATTGATCTTTTTTCACTTAATAATGTGGGTTTTTTTCTCATTTGTTTCATGTTGATTACTCATTTCTTTTTAGTGGCAAATACTGTTCTATTGTCTGGATGTAGTAAAAATTACTTTTCACCTAATAAGGACATCTTAGTTTCTTCTAAATTTTTGCAATTATGAATAAATCTGGTACACATATCAATTAATATGTAATAAAAACATATGAGCTTTAGTTAAACAAATATATTGAGGAATTTCTAATTATGTGGCTGAATGTTGAAGGTTTTGAATGGACATCAATTTTCGCTTTTTTTGATTAGTGTGCAGTTTGATTGCTGGATTGTATGGTAAGAGTAAGCACTGTTGTCAATTCATTTTACAAATTTCCATGTTTTTATTTACTTACCATTAAAAAATATTATCTTAAATTTCTCTTTAGAAGTCTTCTTGTCCCATTTGTGGCATATGCATACATAGTCAAATATATTTTTGATATTATTATTTTAAACAAGGTCGTTATGTGTTAGATTGATTCATCTTTTGTTGTTATTCTAAAGATTTTATATATTCTCATATATTTTTCCTGTTATTTTCTCTTTACTTTTCAGGTTTAAATGTTTCTATTGAGATATTTTCAAGCTCAAAGGATCTTGCTCATCTATGTCCCATCTAGTAAACCCAATTAAAGGCATTCTACATTTTAGTAGAGTTTTCTTACCTCTATTGTTTTTGTGTTCTTTCTTTTGAATTTCATATCTCTGCTTATATTGTCCATTTGTTCTTTCATACTGTCCGCCATAACCAACAAAGTCCTTAGCAATTTAGTAATACTTAATCTGATAATTCTAGCATTTTTGACATACATGAATCTTGTTTTGATGCTTGCATTTTTTCTTTAAACAGTTTTCTTCTCTTTTTCTTTACTTTTTAGTGTGCCTTGTAATTTTTTCTTGGTAGCCCAACATGATTTACTGTACAAAGTGAAGCACTACAAATAGATATTTAGTCAAATGACTGGAAAGTGTGGGATTGTAGAAACATTCCATAATCTTATAAATAGGTCTCAGTCCTTAAGAGCCTGTGCCTCTAGATTGTATGCTCCAAAAGTGATTCACATCCAGGCATGGTGGCCTTCCTGTAGTCTGAGCTATTCGGGAGATTGAGGCAAGAAGAATACTTGACAACAGGAATTCAAGACTATCATTTATTATGCTGACTGGGTGAACTCATAAAGTTCAGCATGAATATGATGCCCTTCTGAGAGCAGGGGACCACCACAGATGTACATGCAGATCGTAGTGGGTAGTGCTTACAAATAGCTACTGCACTCCAGTTTGGGTAACATAGTAAAACTTCATTTCTTTTTTTTTTTTTTTAAAGTGTTTCTCAGCACATCCATCTTAGATGGTAGAGCATGGTTAAAATTGGCTGGAGTAGGGTGTTCTCTTATGTGAACAGCTGGGGAACTAATGGTGACTGGAATTGATATTCCTTTTCTTCTAGACACAGAGCTACAGCCAACTAGAGTGGATATTTTCTGCTCTTCAGGTTATTTAGCCACTAGTAACACCACAGCATATTAACCTCTGATTAACATGCTGTAGGACTTGTAAAGTACAGAATACTCTGACGTATTTAAAAGTGACTAAAACCCTGAGAGTGTTTTTTTCTCCAGTATTCACTCTGATAACCTAGTCAAGCTGTTGGAGGTAAAACAGTCCAAAGTGAAGGAAACAGCCTATTCATAGTCTCACTAGACTAGAGTTTTTGACTTTTAGATTTTGTCAATTGTGAGCCTTCAGAAATTTATCAATAGATTTTTTTTCCAGCCATGGTTTTCTTAAAGGTTTCCTTGCATGAGTTTCTTTCCTGAAAACTTTTGATTCTCTCTTTCTATAAGTTGTGGGAGTGCTGTCCTACAATCTCACTACTTTTATGTATATCTAAGAAGATTTGTTGATTGTTCAATTTGTTTATATTTTTACTTGTTACTAGGATGAAGTTGTAAAGTCAAAGAGACTCACATGCTGGCTCAGAAACTGGAAGTACAAGTTCACATTTTAAAATAATAAAAGTAAAATATTTTACTATTGAATAATTGTATAATGACAGAGTTCTTAGGATAGCACAAATATGCCCCATTTGGAGCAAAGAGTATAAAGTAATATGTAATAATATAGTATATACTGGTTTCAGTTGAACAAAAAGTGTATTGAAGTTTTTCTACTTCTGTGGCTGGATAGTCTGTAGAATAAAGAGAAGTTTATTCAGAAACTATTTTCTTGTTATTGGTTGGGAGAGCTTCATAAAGATGGTGTATGATTGTCAGAAACTCTGCTCTTGAAAGAAATTTGAGTATCATCAGGGTTGCAAATATTTATTGTCTGTATGGATGAACTCTGAGGAGAAATTTGTACTAGGACTAGTTGTTACTCTAATAAAACGTGCAATATGTGATATTGGCTTTGAATTGAAGGAGCAAGTGGCATTAAAAGCATTACAGAGACCCCCACAGGCACAGAGGAGGTGAGCCACTCCCATCACACAAGAGGAGGATTCTGGACCACCATACCACCCCCACAAGCACAGAGGAGGTGAGCTGCATAGGCACCAGCAGCACCACCCTCTAATCAAAATGAGAAAACACATAAACAAGTCTCAAAACCAGACTTCCAGATCACCTACAGCAACCCCAAATGGAAACGAGATGGAACACTCTGATTCTCAACCACCCGGACTCCCTGAACTGGCAGCAAAAGAGGATCTGGAAAAAATGAAATCAGAAATAATTTCTCAGATAACAGCAGAGATTGTGCTCATAGTGCAAGACATGAT